>PVKB01002406.1:0-238117 GCA_004027205.1 Ctenodactylus gundi | reverse complement strand
CGGCTGCCATCTTCCCAATTACTTTCTTTAAGGAAGTGTTGTTTTTGCTAAATTTGGCTAGGCGGTGCCATTTACAGGTTGCTTATTGTTACTGGTGGAACAACTCTAAATCATACTAGCTGTGGCTTCATCTTGACAGATTGTGTGTGTCCGTGTCCGTGTGTGTGTGTGTGTGTGTGCGTGTGTGTGTTTATGTCTGTGTGGTACTGGAGTTGACACAAGGGCTTTGATACTGAGCTGCATCTCCAAGCATTTCTGAATGTTTTATTTGGAGACAGGGGCTCACCAAGTCACTAAGTTCCCTAGGCTGGGCTCAAAATTGTGACCTTCTTGCCTTAGCCTTCCAGAGTGTTGGGATTACGGGCATGTGCCACCACACCTAACTGCCTTTTAAAAATATTATAAATACAAAATCATCAGATAATAGTGAGCCTCTGTCTTCCAGCATCAGCTTGTAATTCAGTTATGTCATTCTGTGGTATACTTCCTTCCTGAACACCTCTTGAGAATATATAAATAAAGTATCGTCTTCTTCTAACTTGCTTTACTTAGGTTGTTTTCATTGTCAAAGGTGGTTTATAACTATTGCTTCAACTATATTCACAGTGTTAGCTGTGTGAAACTTAAAAATCTAGCAAAAGAATAAACCAATAGCGTAGATTGACATATTGCTACCATTCTGTCAGAGGCTAGCCAAGATTTGTGTTTGCTTTGTAAACTATCTCCAGCAGTATGGACAGTTGTTGTGAAAGGCAGTACTCTTTTATCATGTAATTTACACTTTCATTTGAGTAATGTGTCAGATTTTCTTGATCATGAGAGATAAATTACATGGCAAACACATATAATTTCTAAGCATAAAATACCATGCTATATTAATTAACTTCAGCATTTTATATTAACTTCTAATCTTCCCCAGACATAAAAAGGCACTTTGATTATGAGATGGAATAATTTTTGGTTCTAAAGAAGGTGATATTTCATGTTTGAGTCAAAGATTCAAAAGAAGAACAAAGGATCTATGGCTATATGTGTCTGGAATGATTTTACGGATGCTAAAGATTATCATGAGTATACTGTAGACTATCACTTTAGCAGCTTCAGAGATTTATAATGACTGAATGAAAATATGTAAGACCAAGATATAATTAGTTTTCAGGCCAGCCAGGACACAGGATCTCTGAATTAATACATATGAGACGATATTAACAGAGTTAGCCATGGTAGGATGGATAACAAAGAGAATTCCCAGGGCATAGAGGGAAGCGGCTGAGGCCAGCAGTTTCTTGAATTTAGAAGACAGAACTAGAAATCCAAGGAAGTCAAAGAAGCTCCAAACTTGAAGTCTACAGAGGCTCCAACAGGCTCCAGGACCCTTGTGTCGATGGGATAGATTTCGTATCTTGTGTCTATAAGTTCATCTTCTTCTTCTCCCTGTTCTGTAGCCATAGTCAAAGCTTGTCACCTGATTTTGGGAGAAAGAATTTCCCAAAAACCTACTCAACCTGTTTTCAATTAATTTATTTTAATGCATATTTGGATTCAGCATTTTTATCATCTTCTTGATCTGATCTGGTCACAATATTAAGCACAATCTAATATTTTTATATTTAGCTCTGGCAAGAGTTCTACTGCTATGTCATTAAGTTATGAATTCTTCTTGTGCTTTGTCTGGCATGATAGCCAAACTCTAAAACAGAAACCTGAGAGAATATATATATATATATATATATATATATATATATATATATATATGAGAATGTTGTGAATAATCGTCTATTGTCTTTTCATCCTGCAAATGCGAAGCCTGTCATGTAGAAGGGGTGCACAAATTCTTATTTTTCTTTATTTAAGGCCAATATTCTCACAAGTTCCTGTTTTTCTTTGTGAAGGGTATAGGTTGATGCCAGGCAGTCGTACATCACATCACCAAAAGACAAGCTCTCCTGCAGAAGCGTTCTGCCAAGTGTCTGACTCACAAAAATTCCAACTCAGTAGATTGGCCTCGTTTCCAGAAACTATTTAGAATGTTGATAGTCCCTTAACAACGATTTCCGTGATGTCTAGGAAGATCTCTTTTTCATTCACAGCCACATCCTGAGGTGTGTTTGGTTTGTCCTGGCTCAGTACCTGCCACTCCAGCTGAAGGAACTAAGACATACTAAAGGACCCTCAGACTGCTGGGTTCCCATACCGTAGGCTGCGGCGTGGGGCTGATCATTGGCTTCGGAAGGACCATGCTGCTGGGACAGACGGAGGCTAGCCAGGGTGGAGCTCCACCTGCTGGGGTGTGATCTGAGGAGGTTCCAATGCTGCTGTGGGTCTGACAGGAGGCAGAAAGTTGCTATCTGCTCCCCTCCGGATGCTGCTCGCCATTTCAAAGCTGTCCTCCAGTCTGCTGCATAACACGTACTCCCCGTCTCCCTTGGGAGACTGGTCTTCAACGAGACTGGTTGCTGGCATCAGAAAGGTGTGCGTGGGCTATCAGCCCTCCCTGGACTGCCTACACACTCCCTGCTCAAAGAGGCCTCTCCGGCCAGAAGGTAGAAGCGTGGAATTTAAGTGAAGCTAACTCTCCATCAGGGATGACAGAGGGAGGCCAACATGCAGGGAGAGGAGAAGCAGGGGGCTGTTATTGAATACACCCCTGAATAAGTACGTTTTCATTTATTGTGGTCTAATAAACATTTAATAAGTAGCGTGTATTTGGGATATTTACTTTCATCTGTGGGTAGACATGGAGGATGTTTCGAAGTTTGACTTTTTCTGTCTGAATTCCATTCTGGAGAATTAATATTCTTTTGTCTTCAAGTTCATTTTTTTCCTCAGAGGTGTCTAATCTGCTGTTAATTCCACCCAGGGTATTTTTCATTTCAGACATTGTGCTTTTCATCTCTAGAAGTTTGATTTGTCTTTCTAAGTGCACATTTCCCATACGCCTACTTAACTTATAAGTGCACAGAAAACAATTGCAATAACTTAAATAAAATCTTCCTCGTCTATTGTTAGTATCTATATAACAACTGGGACACTTGCACTATTGGTTTTACTTGACTAAGCCAGGATAATCTGCATTTAAAAATCCTTATTTTAATCACATCTACAAATTGCCCTTTTCTTTTTAAAAATTGATTGAAGCCCGGTGGTATAGACCTTTATTTTCTATTTATTCATTTCTTTTCTGCAAGTGTGTTGTGTGCGACCGTGCCCAGCCAATGTGCAGCTGGGGACGATCCCAGGGCCCTACACTTGCCAGGCAAGTGCTCTTAACCACCGAGTCTGCCTCCAGCCCCTCCTTTTCCCATTCAAGTAACAATCAAGGAGATTCAGAGGTTCCAAGGATTAAGATGCAGGCATCTGTGTGAGGAGCATTATCTAACCTATGCTGCTCCCATTAAGGACCCTTCAGCAAGCTATGGGCTGTAACCTTTAAAGTTACAAGTACTATTTTAATGCAGGAGTTAAGGATAAAGAGTTAACAACACTTAAACATGATGATTCTACACTTCTGGCTGAAGAGGCCTCTTTGAGCGGGGAGTGTGTAGGCAGTCCTGAGGGAAAGGTACAATTAGCTAATTTTATCCTCCTTGTAGAGCTAACTTGCTTTTCCCACTCAACTAGAGCTCTAATATCCATAGAGTTAGAGAAGGAACAGGAAGACAGACATAAAGAGAGTAGAAAAGCAGGAGGATCCCAGATTTAGTATCTGTGGGTTTAGTACACATTCAAATGGCTCTACCTTTTCTTAGTGCTTCTGTGAATTCTTTGGTGACTTCACTCTCACAAGAGTTCTGTTACTTGACTTTCCTCTGGCATACATTAGTTTTTCTCCTCAGGGGTTGAACCTAGAGCTACCACCATTGCTCTTTTTAATTTTTATTGTGAAACTCCGTTTCACACGATTGTTAAATTACTTAGACTGGTCTTGAACTTGCCATCCTACTGCTTTGGCCTTCCAGAGTGCTGAGATTAAAGTCGTGTACAACCACATCTGGCTGTATTTGACTTCTTGTATAACATCCGAGTATCCAGTAACCTATCTCCTGCTTCCTGCTGCTGAGGTCTGATTTCTCCTCCAAAAAGTCCTCTCCATTCATGTGGGTGACAAGAAATCTTCAGATCTAAGAGTCTTTTCTTGGATCTAAGAGTATTTTAACCAGCCTCTGCTCATTTATATTTATCAGATATGACCCAAAACAGTAAACCGTTATGGCTCACAAAGTTCAAAGGACTTCTGGAAGGATTTCATATTGATCTCTTAAAATAAAAACCTTTCTGTCTTTGGGCTTGTGAGGCAGTGCACACACTCCTCTCCCTACTGGCAGAACAAGGTGAGATTCTCCTTAAACATATACCTCCTGGCCTTTTTTAAATATATTCTCTATGCAGGGGAGTGATGAAGTCCTGTAACAGATTTTGGACGTTTTCTTGGCAAATTGCACACATAACAAAAGATGCTACTTTTTGATGTCTGTGATTGTTAATTTTGGGGACCAACATGGCCAGAATTTGGGATGCCCCAATTTCCCAATTTCTGGATGAGGGTAATATTCTAATTGCCAGACTGAGGACAGCAGATAGTCCTCTTCCAGGTAGCTTGGTGTCACTCCCTCTATCTAGGGTTGGAGTGGAGCAAAAAGGCAGAGAGAGGGGAGGGTGGTTCTCTTCCTAATTGCATGAGCTAGGACGGCAATAGTGTGCCCTGACAGATACTCGCAGTATTAACTCTCTGGTGCTCAGAGGTATGCCACCATTTTTTCTGGGCCTTCATTCTGTAGATAGAAGACTGTGAAACTCCTCATTCTTCACAATAATGAGAACATGATTTTTATGCAGTGCGTGTGTGTGTGTGTGTGTGTGTGTGCGCACGTGTGTACATATGCACCTATAGGTTCTATTTCTCTGGAGAATACTGGATAATACAGTATTTCAGCATTGACTTACATGTTAACACTCTATTTCACTTGTCCAACTGCTGTCACAGTGTTGGGTGTAAGGGAAACACTTGATAAGTGCTCACTTCCTTCTTTCTATGGAATCAAGTGCAAAAACATAATTATAGATGTGTAATTAAGTTAGTCAAATGTTTTGAGATTTTCCAGATGGAAATTCCTAATAAGATGTAAAGTACTGTTCTTAGAGAAACCTTTTCTCTTTTACTTTTAAGAGACTAGCAGACCTCTTAGATGGTGTGCTGACACATTCTTATGTGCCTTTTTCTGGGACCAATTTTGCTGACAGACAAGTAATTGAACTATTATTCAGAGCTATACCATTTCTTTTTGCCCAGACAATGTAAATATGAAATTAATAATCATGGCTGCTCTGTGCTCCCTAACATTTTAGAAGCCTAGCAGATAAATCGAATCTGGTGGCTGTATTGTTGCTGCCACTAACCTCGAAGCTTCACCCTATCATTGTGCTTCTTATGTGCCACGATTTAACTGACCCCAGATATATAAATTACATCATTTAACAGCCAGTCTGTGAAGGGAAATCGCAAAACAGTAGAGGCTTGGATGATGAGTTTACTGGCAAGATGGCTGACACATGATTTAAAGCCTGTTTATTTCACTCACCTGGTGTTAAAATTGGATACATCTCTAAGGGCTGTGTTAGATCTTTTTGGAAATTCAAATCCTTAGTTTGCTTGTCATTCAAGAATAAGTAGACCCATTCACGAGCTGCCTGCACTACCGCAATGCCTTTCTTCCTTCTGCACCAAACAGGAAGCGTGAAAGAAAAGGTCAAATGATGAAACAAGACGCCTGCCCTCTAGGAAAATTATTTTCTTATCCAAGTCAACAGAGATTGTTTCACAAATTCGATCAGAACATGCGTATAATTCAGAAAACTTATCAATTTCAGAGACAACCTCTTCGTACTCTATCAAGCTTGTAAAATGACAGAATGGGAAACAAAATCTGGAAAAAGTTGGGAAGAGGGAATCACACGAAGCAAAGATTCAAAATGAATTTTCTGTCTCTTCATTCTGATGATTGTTTCAGAAAATTTTAAATGTAATATAATTCCATTTGTTGATTCCTGGTATTTTGTGTGTGTGTGTGTGTGTGTGTGTGTGTGTGTGTGTGTGTGTGTGTGTGTGTGTGTGTGTGTGTGTGTGTGTGTGTGTGTGTGTGTGTGTGCGCGCGCTATTGGAATTCTGCTCAGGAAATCCTTGCCCATTCTGATATTTCCCTATCTTCTAGCACCTTCAGTGTTTTCTGTTGCTATATCTAGGTCTTTAATCTATTTTGATTTGACTTTAATACAGGGCGACAACTGTGGGTTTGGTCTCATTTTTGAATGTGAATAAGCAAGTTTCCCAACAAAATTTATTGTATTTTCCCAAAGTGAATGTAATTACTATGCATCGCAACCATACACTAATAAAAACGTTAGGATTCAGGAAGAAAATGCAGCTGCTCCCATGCGCGACCCTTAGGAAGAGCACGGTCACTGGGTTGTACAGGAAGAACACGTCTCAGCGTGGTATTCAGCCATCGGTGAGCAACTTCTCCTCACCCCTCCCTCCCCATCTTCCTCATCTCCAACACCGTGGGTCGGCCTGCGGTCATATCACTTTAGCAACGGATCGCTTTTTTTCTCCACAGTTTACTCTCTGTTATATTTTCTTTTTAAATGATTTTATGGTGGCAAAAAAATTACATGACATACAATTAACATTTTTTTGTAAATACATGAACTCCAAACTCTGCAACACATTAAAACCACGGCGTTTGCGGAATCAGTGAGCATCTTCGTCCGCCCCTTGTTTGGAGGTTCACACCTTTCTCTATCTGACCCCTGCCTGTCTTTCTTTCCTGTCATTCATGTTGGGACCCTTTAATGTCATTATTCTTGTGCATTTCATAAGAGGGACGCCCGTCTGTAGTCCGTCTTTGTGCTTGGTTCATTTCACCAGGTATTATTGACTGTAGGTGGCCCCACTTTCATTCCAATGGTTTATATCTGTCCTTCTTTGTGGCTGCATAGTATTCTATTATGTATAAGTACCACATCTTCTTTAACTATTCCTGTGCAGATGGACAGGTCAGTTGTCCTCAGGATTTGACTATTACGGATTGTGCTGCTATAAACTCTTTATGAACATGCCCAGCAGGGCAGTAGCTGGATCTATTGGAATTTCCAGTCTCAGATTTCTAAGGAACCTCCAGACTGCTTTCCATAGTGGTTGTACCAGCTTGCGTTCCCACCAGCAGTGGAGCAGAGTTCCTTTTTTCCCACACCATCGCCAACAATCATTGCCTTTTGAGTTCTTGATGTCGGCCGTTCTCACTGGGTGAGGTGAACCCTCAACGCTGTTTGTATTTGCGTTTCTCTGATGGTGAAGAATGAAGAACACTTGTTCATGTGCTTGTTGGCCATTTGGACTTCTATAAAGTTTCTTTTCATTTTAGCTGCCCACTTCTTGATAGCATCATTTATTTTATGGGGGTTTTATGTTTTTCAGTTCATTGTCTAATCCAGATATTAATCCTTTGTCTGAAGTGTTACTGGTGAATGTATTTTCCCGCTCTGTGGGTGTCTCTTCACCTTGCTGATTATTTATTCTGCTATGCAAAAGATTTTTTAAAATTTAATATAGTCCATTTGTTGATTCTTGCTGAGAACTTTTGTACAGTTGGTGATCTGTTCAGAAAATCTTTTCCTGTCCCAATATCTTCTAGGATTTTACCTATTTTGTCTTTTAGTAAGTTCAGTGTTTCTGTTTTGATGTTCAGTTCTTTGATCCACTTTGATCTGATTTTAGTGCTTGGTGACAGATATGGGTCTAGTTTCCTTCTCCTGCATGCGGAGATCCAGTTTTCCCAGCACCATTTGTGGAAGATGCTGTCTTTTCTCCAGTGGATTATTTCGGCCCATTAGTTAAGGATCAATTGACTAAGGGTGTTTGAGTTTGTTTCAATATCTTCACTTCCGTTCCACTGGTCCTCTGGTCTGTTCTTCTAGCAGTACCATGTAGATTGAATCACTGTTGCCTTGTAGTAATTTTTTGAAATCTGGGCTTGTGATTCCTCCAGCTTTGCCCTTGTTACTCAGCTTGGCTTTAGAGATTCTGGGTCTTTTCTGGGTTCATATAAATTTTCCCCATTATCTTTTATATGAATTCAATATCCAGGCTGGAAATCCTTGTTGCTTTGGGTAAAATGGTTAGGAACAAAACAAGAAGATCAAAGAATATTTACATCTTTAAGGCTTTTGAAATATATTTCCCAGTTACCCTCCAAGATCGTTGTTACCAAAAGGTATTTCCTCTACAGATAATAAGAATGCCTGGCTTCCCAGATACATTTTTAATACCAAATATTTGGTATAACTGGAAACTGCCTCCCATGTTCCCTACTGTTCACACTTTTTCTTTCTCTTGTGATAGCTCTGTGTTGGTTACTGCTTTTCATATCCATTACTGTGTTTTTGGTTCATGTGTTATGGTCTGATGCTCTGTTAAGGCTCTGTTTTTATTTTGGATTTTACGGTTCCATACCTTGTTTCATGTAATCACCCTTGTCTCAACCCTGCATGGTCATTAAGATTGATTTGTAGTCCTCAGGCAAGCAGAATAGAGTGGAAATTCTGGGAGGAGTGCCATGTAGGATGAGGCGGTGAAACACAAGTTTGAGACTTACTTCCCAGGCCTGCTTATGTCTTAGATGGCTGGTTAGAAAGAATCTAGAGTTCATTAAATATCTTTAAGGCCAAAACTAGTCCCAGAGTTTAATGTTTGAACTGGTTAAAAGTGAAAGAAAAAACAATTGGCTGTATTTGCCAACATAAATCGCAAGAATTAGGAAAGTCTAAATATCTCAGGCTTCTTTTCTTTTCTTCCCTCACTTTCTGTCCTAAAATCTTACCTTTGGTGACCTTTCCTACCTTTCCATCTTTTCAAATATCAATGTAGTATGTACAAATTACTCTTAAGCCTGTATCTTCCGCTATGAACTATTCTCTGAAACCCCAGATGAGTTTAGCGGTTACATGATGGATAATATGCTTGTAGTCATCATCTACACACACACACACACACACACACACACATGCAGACACATCTTGAAGCTTTCAGCTTCAATGTGCATCAAAGTGAAATTTTTTGCTCACTGTCTTTATCCACAGAGAGTAAAAGAAAGGACAGACAGAGATGGCCCGGCACAGTTTTTGCCTTAGGCAGCTCGTAATGGGTGATAGGGATAAATGAGTCCATAAATACTCACTGTAGTATGAAAAAAAAATGATGTGTTTGACTGGGCAGAGCCAGGGTACTGTCCTGGAGAGAATGTGTGCTTGTAAGAGATTCTAGGTGGGCAAGTTAGAAAAAGTTTCAAAGAAAAATTAAAATGGACTTAGGGCATTTTCCCAATGGAGTAAGGTATTTTTGTTTATAAGAAGAATGAGTGGTCAGTGATATCAAATTTAAGGGATTCATCTTCGGGAAAAAAAGTGGTGACTGTACATGTAAATCCCCTTAGGTCCTCTCTAGGAACAGCACAAAGTTGAAGTAAAAGCAACAGGTTGAAGACATCCAGTAATTTTCATCTCAACAGTAATAGCAATCACAGCAATCACACAGACTAACACATCTGTGGCACTTAGTGTATGCCAGAAGCTCTTTTATGAGCTTTTTCTATGAAAAGTGATACAGGTAAAAATAGCTGGTTAGGAGACGAGGTCCTGCATTCTGGCATCGCTTGCCGGGTTTGACTTTCTGCTGGTACCAAAGAAGGAAGTACACTAACTGTATTATCTGCTTACCCAAGCACATCGAGATAGGGTCGAGGTCTAAAAGCCATCAGAAGTCAAATAAAGGAACGTCACATTCTTCATAACAATTCATCTATGATATTTGAACAGTGACTAAAATATGCTACTTTTCATTTGGCAAGACTTAAACTTGTGTGTGTAAGCTATTACGGCGTCTGTAAGACGTGTGGCTTGAGGCTAGTGAGAGAGGTGGAAGTTCCAACGAATGTTTTGTTTAAGTGCTCAACATTTTATATCCCACAAAATAAAATGAGCGCCTTGGTCGTTATGAAGTGGACTTTGGAACTCTGAGTGGGGCAAGAAATGTCTTTCTGAGGCTTTGTGTTGTAGCTCCTGATTGATACTTTAATTGAGGATACTTACCAATTTTCTTTGCAACTTTTGTTTTTGTTATTTGCACTTTGGACAAGGTTAATACAGCAAATGTTTAAAGCAAACTTTCAATAGTTTATTTCTGGCGCAGAGTAGATATGTGACGATTGTGTAGTGGTAAGATTCTGAAATTCAGTTGCTTTGTAAATTTAAAAGTGGATGTTTGGTGGCAGACATTTCCTTAGGACAGGAAGCACTACTGGTAATATTTAACACTACTATCTGCATGTGACTATCTCAAACATGTTGGTAAATGTGACCTTGTGGCTTCTTTCTGCCTCTCCTGCTTCTACTTTCCTGCCAGAAAAATCATATTAGAGCTAAAATGGGCGTGAACTCTGCTTTTACTAGGTAGGATTCTTCTTTCTGTTACCGTGAGGGCTACAGACAAAGTTTCAGACCAAGAGTAGTAAGGTGAGGCAGAATTGTTTCCATTTTATCTTACACATCCTTCTTAAATATCACGCAACAGAGAGCTTTCTCCATGTCCTTCCTCTGCCATTCCTGTGCCCTGTCCACTTCTTACCACTTTATCCTGAATTTGCCCGACGGTAGTAGGAGAATATGACCACTGAGGCTAATTCTTGGTATGCAAGTGTCATCAAGCTTTTCCAGCAGATGAACCCGACCTCTCGCCCTTGGGCCTGTGGCCTCAGGCCAGGAAGGTTCTACTGTGCTGTTGTCAAGTTTTCCACTGCGCCTCAGTTCAGCCCAAGTGGCTGGTGTTGCTGTCCTCACACTATTTTTAGTTGTAGATCAGTTATCCCTGACACGCAGTGACGGGATTAGCAAAATGCCCTGTGTGCATCTCTGAAGGTGGGCATGCGCATCCCAGCCCAGAGTTGGCTCAGCGGTGCTGGGTAGGGTGAGGGGGCTTCTATTTTTATTGTTTCTATTTCTCCTAGCAGAGAGGAGAGAGAGAGAGAGAGAGAGAGAGAGAGAGAGAGAGAGAGAGAGAGAGAGAGAGATCTGGGCTAGAACCACTTTAACTTAAGAAATCCATCACAAGTTTTTCTAGTCTAGGCACCAGAGCTTCTGTCTTGAACCGTTCAGTTCCTCACCGCCCCTGGGGGAGAGGGGTTAGGTGTAGCTTGTCTGCTCTTGATGGAAACACATCTACTGAATTCCAGGCTGCTTTTATGAGAACACAAAGTAACAGGTCACGATGTGGGGATGTCCCCACTGATCTCTCATGTGGTGAAAGTTCCACCTGCCAGAGGAGGGGAATTTCACGCTGCCCAATGCCAGCTGGGAAGGCTGCACATGACAGGGTGAGCGCCATCACCATCACATCATGTTCTGAAATCTCAGCCTTGACTACTCTCCTCTTTATCCTCCTTTGACCTGCGTTGAATGCAAGAAATGGTTTTTAAACGAGCCTGCTGTTTCCAAACCCTAGTACAGTGTTGGACGGGGATGTTCTCGGCAGCAGCACCTCATGCCGAGTGACTGAGACTTGCTCAATTTATTTATGGAAGTAGTTTAATTTGGGGATGATCTTTTTCTTTCATAAAATGACTCCTACTTCTTAAAGATGAAGGTAAAATTAAGGCACTTGAGATTTTTACCTGAGCATATGTCACACTGGTTGTCATTCTTCGGAAATTTCCTCCTTACACCTAAGTACTTATTCCACAGACCTTACGTTTGCTGTGTTCCAGACGCTTTGTGGCCAGCCTTGAACCTCGAGCTGGGGAACAGCAACCTGAGCTTGGCTGATAAGCAGTCTTCTGGGAGTCAGTGCCAATTTTAGCTTAGAATCCTTATTCAAAGGGGGTAGAATCTTTCAGGAAATATCAAAAACTGATCCCCCACAGTCCTGTCTGTGCAATGCATTTGTTGCAATTGAAAGTTTTAGTTCTATTTAAAGATGTTTCTTTATCATCCTCCTACTGGCCTTCTTACCAGTCCTCTTACTAGTCCTCTTTAACTATGTCCTCTGTCGTGGTGGCAGAGCTTCAGGAAAATATTTTCTGTATCCATGTAAAAATGGCTCTAATTACCAGACACAATAAAGCAAGATAAAACAAACAATGGCACTGTTTTTAGTTAATGGAGCAGTACTTATTACTTACCGAGTACCTAGTATATGACTCTCGGTAATGGCCTACCTGTCTCTTCCCCACAAACACTCTCTGTATCTAACAGCTCTTCCTACTTAGGAATTTATTTATGGGTGGAACCTTGTTCCACGTTAATGTGAAGTTCTGGCTGGGGGAAAAGAGATTATTAGAATTTGTTTCTGTAATTCTGTCTTCTAGCGTTAAACAGGATCTTTATCCTCTAGTTTAAAAGCTGATGCTGAAGGACTTCCCCAAACAAGTCAAGGTGTTTGTAGGCCATCTCTGGAGTCCACCTCGGCTTGCCTTTTTTGCTTCTGGCTGTTTTTATCCTCCAGTTTCTCAGAATCTGGCATCTTGATCTTCCCTCTCATTGGCCATTTCCAGGGAGATACTTGATGCAGGTTCTTTGTGTTTTGCTACTTGCTAGCAAACCCCCCACAAAGCACCTGCCGCTGAGTTAATGGTCCCACCCATGTCTTTACTGTGCCCAGAGCTTGGCATCACAGCCACATTGGCAACTGCCTTTTCTCTTCTTTCAGATATTCATTATCTTCTGGGAATTGGTTTTCTATTTGTATGTCCCTGGATTAAAATATCTTTGTTCTCCCATGCCTTCAGACCCACTGTTAGCTTGATACTCGTGTCTGATTGCATATCTACCTGTATTTCATACCAGGGTTCCTGCAGGATTTATCTAAACTCCACTTAAGACGAGTTCCTTTATCTCAAAGTATTTCTTGTGACCTAAAAGAAAAGGCAGCAAAATCCTAAAATAAAGGTTATACTTAAATTACTTATTTTTCAGTTAACATAGTAAACACTATCTTTTAAATTTTTGGTAAATTTCTTGCTTGCTGTGGGAAACATATGAAGGATCAAAGTTGACTCAACATTTGCATCGTATTGAACATTGGGGACCATGTTTGGGCTCCCCCACCCCAATGCGTTCAATAAAGTGCAAATTTTACCTGGAAAAGGGTAATGGAGGTGAGCCCACAGGGCCTCTAGTTGGTCTGTGAGGAACTAATCCGTGCTTGAGGCTTCGCTTGCCCCTAACTTTCTTAGGCAGTTAAAAATTCAACTACAAAACTTTGATTCTCTGCCTTCAATTGAAAGTCAAAGCAGCTAGAGTATGAGAGAAAAAAATAAATAAAAATAGAGAGAAACAGTGTCCCAGACAGAGAATACCATAGGCTAAAATACAGAGAGGGAAGGCTGGAAGCAAAAAGATCACGATTTATGAAAGGGTTTGGAGTGAGGACCACAGTCACAGCATCCACACGCTGTCACCTAGATGGGAGACTCTGTTCCATCTCCCAGAGCAGTTTACGAAGCTACGCAGCATGACCGTCTTTAGGCCTTCACATTTGTTTCCTGTAGTCGGACATTCAGGATACTCATCCTTTAGAGAAACGTGCGAAAACTCAGAGCAAATCAGAAACCTTGAGCAGAGACTGATTTTTCCAAGACTGATTGGAGGCCCTGTGGACTCATTTCCTTTGCGTTTTTCCTGGAAAAGTCAACACGTTGCTAAATATATTTGGGGGGAGGGAAGTACAAAGAGAGGGTGCTCACAGCCCAGGCACTCAATGGTGCAGAAGTGTCGAATCAATCCGAACCCTTCATTTAAATCATTCATAGTATTTTCTGCCACAAAATGAAATTTACCAAAAATTGAAGACAGAGAATGTTTACTATGTTAAATGAAAGAAAGAACAGATATAAGTTTGTACTGCAATTTCAATTCTATAAATATTTACATGAACAATGTTTGTTATAGGATACCCTAAAATCCACAGATTCGTCCTGGAGGATATAAGAAATATGAAGAGAAGCTTCTAAACCGTATGTACCTGAGGACTTGGGAGATCCCTGAGGGGAGAAGGGTGGGGACTATTTTATGGTCCTAGCTTTCTATAGTCAATGATCTTGGACTTGAGGCTTTGAAGGATGAAGTATTGTTGCATCTTTAGCTAAGTTATGATGGTTAAAGACATCACTTTTTAATATACTGATAGACAAAATAAAAAAAATTGATGTTAGCTGGGAATACCTGGGAATGTCTGGATTACTATTTACAAAGGGCTGGCAAGCCTGGTTGCTTTCTGAAGTGTCACTGTGCAGAGAGGTTTCCACCAGCACTGTGGCCAGGTATGCTCCGGAGTGGAGGAGGCCTTTGGTTCTGGACAATCTGCAAGTTCCATAAATCAGTGCTAAGTCACGTAGTCAGATGTCTCCACGGTGTTTGCACGTTACCATGCCAGGAATCCAAGGCTTTCGTTGACCTCATGTCCCAGCTGAGGGCTTCCCAGTAGGCCGTAATGGGTTTGGGTTTGCCACGGAGCTAGTCTCCTCCGGTCCTCTCCTGTGAATGTCAGTGGCAGTGGCATCATCGTCATCATCATCATCACCACATTTTATTGAGAGCTAAGTGCGAGTGACGTGCTCCCTAGATATTATTTTTAGTCTACCCAGGAATCCTAGTACATAGGCATTATTGCCCTGATTTTTTCAGTGATGGCATTGAGACATAGTGTAGTTGAATAACTGGCTCAGAGACATAAAATTAGTAAGTTTAGAATTAGATGTCTGTCTTCATTTTGTGGCATCTTCTAGCTTCTGATCGGCTTCTCTCTCTCTCTCTCTCTCTCTCTCTCTCTCTCTCTCTCTGTGTGTGTGTGTGTGTGTGTGTGTGTGTTCCTAAGAAGAGAAAAGGGTGAAGGGGGAGGTAATCTCACCATATTATCTGTTTTGAATGGTGATTCACTTCTAAATGTAAGTGCTCTTTAGTCGTTCCTGCTTTCTAACAGTAGCTTGTTTCCCAAGTACTACTCCCTAATGATGTCCAACTGTCTTATAATGGTCTTTGTGAAAAAGAAATGTGGGTGAGGGGTGGAAAATGGATGGAAAATAATAATTTTCAGTACTAAAATTTTGACTAGGAATCTGAGTGGATGACAGAAGACCTCTTCTGCAAATTAGGAGCAGCCTAGATTAATGCTGACGGTGTAGCCGACAGGCAGGCTTCAGAAGTCCTTCTCTTCGTGTTCTGCAGAATTCGGCGTCGCGGCCGTTGGCTTGGGCTCTGCTCTGGCGTGCACACGCTTTCGCTTGGCATTGGTGTTCCAGGCCTAGACTTTGAGGACGGGGTTGACTTTATTTTCACCTTGGCCGAATCACTGAATGACCATGAATTCTCCACCCATCGCTTTCCTCTTCTTTCTTCAGAAAATTCATGTCTGAAGCCCGAGACTGTGATAGGACGTAGAAGTAAATATAAGGAGTAGAAGCAGCATGGTCCCAGCTGCCCGAGTCTGTTGTGGTGCGGGAACAGACACGTGGCTGAATTAAGACAAAGAGTGGTGAGTGCTCTGATGTGGGAATATGGAGGGAAGACATGGGAACAGATTTGGTAAGTCAGCAAAGACTTCCTTTACCAAAATACACCTAACGGGTGCCTGAGGGATGCCTTGGCACTAGCCAGGTGGGAGCCCCTGTGCATGCCAGGAGGCAGGCAGCCCTTGTAGCTGGGCTGTCATTCCTGTCATTCTATCTGCTTTGTACTTGCGTGTGGCCCAGTGAGAGGTATGATTGGTTTTTTCTTTTCAAATCAAGGACTACTAGAATTCAGAGACTGTCCGAATTTTTAGGAACTCTTAATAGCATCATACAAACCCTGAGATAAAGGGAAATTTCATGGAAGAATCGTATACCTTGGTTCAGAATCGCTACTTGGGGAAAATTGAGCACTAGATTTCTGGAAGGACTTTGGGCTTTTGAGGGAGAAACAGCGTGGTGAAGCTTTAAAACTTCTTGAGCTGCTTTTTTTCTGCAATACAACCCAAACTCTAAGCACATCGGTCTAAGTCTAATTCAGGGCTGACACTGTGATGTCAGTCAAAGAGCATGACTGAAGAAATAGCCACAGTTGACCTTGATGGTAAGTGAAGCACTGACGGGAGCGGGACTCTGCTTTAGCTCATGACAGCTCATTTTAGTGCCTCACATCACGAAGAAATCCAAGTTCAGGATACATGGTCCTTAAAGACGTCACTCAAGGACTTAGACACGCCAAATGTTTGAGTCCTGGTCTCATTCCGGAGGGGTTACAGGATGACGCAGCCCAGCATTCGCTTTTATCAAGATTTCAAACATGTAGCCTGTTGTTGAGAGTCTAATTATATAAGAAATCCAATATTAACCTAAGGCTCAAGGTTAATTGGCAAGGCTTCAAAAACAACATTATTAACGGTTCTTTCCTAATAATACCAGTTCGCCATTTCATAATTTTCTTCTCCTTCCTTTTTCTTTTCTTCCTTTTAATAATAACACATAAAAGTGTATCCCTTAAGTGCTTAATATTAGTCATTCATAAGAAAGAGCTAAGATACCGTTGTGTCACTCTCGTAGCTGTCCAATGGAGTAGTTGTTACTATGTTACTGATCTTACGCATGGGGCATGAAGGCTACCCCATGAGCAATTAACATTTTCATTGCAGATGGACACACACACGAATAATTGTGTATGTGGAGTTGTCTGGAATGGGATTTAGATCCCTTTCTTTTTCTAAATTGAAGCCTGGGGTTCCGCAACTAAGACGCCTTCTGACCTCACTGCTTCCCGGTCGCTCCCTGTACTTTCTCCACTGGAAGATGCGATAAGGTTTCCCAGGTCTTCTACCCGTACTGAGTGCAGCACGTAGGACGTTAGGCGACGTCAATAAATCCTTGGCGTGGTGACACAAAGTCAACTAGAGAAGGCCGCGTCTAAATTTAGCCACGCCCCACAAATCACGGGGTTTTGCGTCACCGTGTAACTCGTCCTGTAAGGACAGGCCTTGCGTCTGTCCGAGGCCCAACACTCCCCGTCATTGCGACAAGAGGAAGCAAGGGACGGGAAAGCCGTAAATTAGACCAAGGGAAGGAGGCAGGGGAAAATAGACACAGACTGCTGACAAGATTAATATGCAGTTGACACGGGGCACTTTCACACCACAGCGCCAACAAATAAACACAATTCAGAAAGCTCATCCCTGCCTCGCGCGCGGGGCCAGGTCCCTGAGCCAAAGAGAGGGAGCGATGAGCAACAGAAGGAGAGAGGGCAGCGGGGACACGGGCCCCAGGTGGCCAGGAATTCTTCCAGCAGGATCAGATCGGATGGCTGGGGAGTGACACCAGTAGCTGGCCCTGCTGACTTACGCATTTTCTGACCTAAAACCTGGACAGGAGAAGCAGTGGCAGGCCCTGCGGAAGAGACGGAGGGAAAGCCAGGCTGAGGTCGGCGCCTCCCGCAGGCCCGGCGTCACCTGAGGCAGCCATCATCCTCTGGCTGCAGTCTGCAGACCTGTCTGGCCTTCTGCACCTGGTTCCAGATGCAGCACCCACCCCCTGCTCGTGGGATCTCAGCCGTCTCCGAGCAGCTACTTCTCAAAGAAGAACCTGTACTCTTATTTTTTGTGCTAGTTTGAACTCTAAGAAATTATAGGTAAAAGGTGGTCATGTCGTGACGGCAGAGATCATTTCAAATCTGAGAACTGATTTCCAGGTTAAGATTCTGAACCATTATTCTATACCATTTTTCCAATGATGGTAATTTTCCATGATCCTGGGCACAGTTCAGCCTTTGGACTTGGCCCCAGAGAATTGGCCCGGTTTGAGGTTGCTTAGCTTGCTAGTAATATCTCTATGCATAATACAACTGAAGTTCTTTCTTATTGGTTTATTCATCACCGCTGTAACGGTACCCAAGGCTGAGTATTGTACAAAGAAAAGGGGTTTATTAGGCCGTCCGTTTTGGAAGCTGAAAGATCTAAGCTCGAGTGGCTGCTTGACTTGGCCTCTGGTGAGGATCTTCCTGACTATATCACACCACTGGGGTTGCCCATATGGGCGCAAAAGAAAGGGGGGAAGTTCACAAAAAGAAGTAGGAAGCAGGAGAGACTGAGGAGGGCCCGTCTTGCTCTTATATAGCCCCTTTCTCAGGAGAAATAAGTCTCTTGGGAACTGCATCACTCCCTTCTGAGGGCAGCACCCCAACATCCTCCTGTGAAGCTCTAACTCTTGAACCTTTCTCCACTTCGCACACTTTGCCCCTGGGGAGCTCGTGAAACCTCCGTCGACAAACCACATCCAGCCCACCGCAACGTCACTTTGGGTTACTGACCGTTTGTGTCTTCCCTTTTCTCTTCCTGGTGCATCTGCCACTGGTCTCCTGATACCACACTCCAGCCTGCAGGGTTTTGCCTAGTGTTGAAGGTGTCTGAAGTCAGGAACATTGGTTGTGCCCTTTTACTTAGAACTAATTGAACGCCTGGTGCACCTGAATGGACAAATTACGTGAGCTCCACGACACTCACCCCAAAAGATGGCTAACATGACTTGAGGTTTAATGATTCTGTTTTATCATACAGACGGCCAGTTTCAGTGCAATTTCCTGAGCTTGGACTGGAGCCTGTCTATAGTGTTGGGGAATCCATAGACCATAAAGCAAAAGCGCAAGTTCAAAAAGCTCGGAAATAGTCTAACACACCCTGAGGAGCTGGTGTAGTTTGTGAGTTTTCATCAGTAAAGTCAGATTCTTGTTTCTTGCCCTCTTTTTTTTCTTATGGGACTTGAATTTCACTGGAATTTTTTAAATACCATTAACGTCAAAAGACTCAGCCCTTTGAGGCAGTTGTCAGAACTGGTGATAAATGTTATAAGTGTGTTTACTGGTGACTAGAGAAGCTTAAGTTTATCAGCTTTACTGATTTGAGTTTACTTAGCCTCTTTCCCTAGGAGAGAAATTAATGGAAAAAAGTGTGGAAGGAATGGGCCCTTAGCAGTGAATCATTTCTAAGGGTCAAGTTTGCTCTCTCCTTTTCTATACATGCAAGTTGACCTAGGCCTGTTCAGCGCAGACAGAAGATGCTGCAAACATACACTCTGTGCAAACACTCACTGGACCTGTGCAAAGGAGGCGTCAACGAGCTCCCTGACAGAAGACCTTGATCAGACAGAGGCCAGGCACGATCTGTCTGGGAGAGGACAATGGGCACTTCTGGACTAAACAATTTCTAAGGTCCTCTCCTCCCCTGATTCCAGCTACCTATACTTGTAGGCTTGGTGTATAAAGTAGAATAGAAAAATATTATATATATATTTAAAATCATACTTACGTTGCTGTTTGTAAGTTATTTTAATCACAAAATATGTTGTAAATGTATTTCCCAGATGATCTCTTTTTTTAAAGGTTTTGCTCTGCCCTGTCAATCTATTTTTCAGAAGCTTTATAAACTAAATTCGTAGCATTCTAATATAATATTTTGTGTAGCCAATGCCTGAATTTTTAAGATGAGGGTTTCTCTCTGACTTTGATTTTATAAACCATGTCAATAAATAACCCTACTTAAATTTTTGTGGATATACTTACTATTTTCCCCCCATTTTACTGAAATGTGTAAGTACAAATTTTAAGGTTACAATGACTACTTTTAATCTAGGTAAATTGTTGACTCAAGAATTAACGTTTTATTTAGGGTTTTGATGACTATTTACATGTTGCCTTTCATGATATTGTGAAATTTATATTTCACCAGTAGTAAGACATGAGGCCCAGAGTCCTCTCTGAAGCCAACTTTCTGGTGATGTCAGTCTGCCAGCTGGAACTCCTAGGCGACTGGGACTGTCTATGTGAAACACTCTTTTGACATCCCTCTTCCCACAGCAGAGGAGAAATAGGAGAAGCAGAGATATATTCATGAAATGTAGTCCACGGGCCAGAAACTGTGGGCAATTTTCTTCACCTCTCTTTACCGGTTTCTTCACCTATAAAACCACCAAATATATTCATAAGGTTTTTGCTGTTTTTTAAAAAATTGTGTGTGTGCGTGTGTGTGTGTGTGTGTGTGTGTGTGTGTGTGTGTGCATGCGTGCACATGCATATGCACTGAGTAAGTAAGCAAGCCTTTTATAGAAAGGGCTTAAGATAGCACAGAATGTAGGATAGCGATGGCTTTAATCATTAGCTAATATTTTTATTATACTACATAGATATTTACTCCTATAACAGTTATTTTTCTCCTAACTACAGACAGAACCAGGAAGTGGAGAAAAGGAACGAAGCAGATAAAAGATGTTGGGCCCTCCAGAAAATTCTGGGGTGGGAAGATAGGCCCACATCCTATTGGATCAGCCCTGCCCTTTGAGTGCTACCTCTCCTGGTAGAATTTGCAGTGGTTGGCAAGGGCCGCCTCTTGCCAGACCGCTAGGGTTTCGGTGGTCCCGTGAACTTTCTGCTTCCTGCCCCTCCTTGCTCTGAACGCAGCGCTGCTGACCTTGAGGGCCCAGGACATAGCGTTGATCCCAGGAAAGACAGTAATAGTTTTGTTGACAGATACTTTTCAACAGCTGTATGATATCGGGGAGGCTATGAGACCGGGTGGGAGGAGAGTGACTCAGGGCTAACTCGTTCTTGGCCTTGATCACATCTCCTCTTGAGAAAATCCTTCTGTGGAAGTAATTCGTCTGATCTTTGAGAGTCAGTTTTTTGTTCGTTTGTTGCTTTTTAAGAAAACATTGCTTATTGTCTTCTTACAAAGCACAGAAATACTTAAGATTAAAAATCAGCAATTTACAATCATTTTCAAGCTTTGTGTTTGGGAGAATACAGAGTGAGTGACCACTTTGACATAAGATAAGCTTAGAATTGCTGTTGACAAGAACTGAATCTTTAAATTTGAAAGAAAGAACAGAATTTATTTTTATTTAGTTTTAATAAATTCATGCTAGGTTTCATACTAAATACCATTCACATGCGGTTTTTGTAGTTATTTTATTTGTTAATCATGATATATGTGGTGTCATAGCCAAGACCTCTTTAATAAAATTATTAAGTGCTTTAGGTGCATGGCATTTTAAGTGCTAATCCTGCAGGCCCTTTTCTAATGCTGGCGTTGAGGGATAAGACGAACAACCGCTTGCAAACTGACGCTGCTTCCAAACTTTACCTTTTGACTTCATTGTATTTTGAGCACAAATACATAAAGAATCACTGAGTTAGTGTAGCAAGCAAGTTATAGAATAATGGACTTTGATAGAACTGTAGTTTGTTGATTAGTATAGTTCTCAGCAAAACTTCATTGAGGGTCTAGGGCTATATTTGCTCTATTTGTATGAAATGCAAGAACTTACTGCTCTGGAAAATCAGCATTCTAGAGAATTTTAAGCACTAATCACCTTCTAGGATCCTTACCCTGAAAAACTCCACCTCAAGACAGTTGTAGGTATCTAATTCATTAGAATTAGATTTAACTCTAATACAAGTCAAAATACGATGATTCTCATGTAAATAAAAAACAACGGAGGTTTTAAGAGATTGAGGTGGCAAAGTATGAATATTATGACGGTGCAGGCTTTGTTGCCTTTCAGTCCGTGCCATGTCCCCTATTGGCAGGATGAATTTGTACAGTTCAGTTAGTTAATCTTTCTGATTTTTATTTCTCCTTAACTGAAAAATGGCACATCTAAGGCATAATGTGTTTGGAACACAGTGTGTGTAAAACTTGTAGTAGAAGGTGTAGCACAGAGTGAATGCCCAATATGTGGTGGCTGGCCAGGGCTAAGTAACCCGGGGACGGGTGGGGAGGGAATATAGACGTAACACAGAGGCACTTGGTGGAATGATGCAAAGCTTTGGAGACACGTGGGATTACATTGCAGTAGTTTAGGAAAGACGCCCCGCAGGTGGCAAGAGTGGTCTTGCCAATGATGTGGACCAGAAAGTACTGAACTACCTCGGAAACTGACGTTTAGACATTTGAGGGCAAGCCTGCACATTGCCCATTTTTTAGATCAAGCACATCATCTGGTCCCAAATTGATATTCATGAATATTTAGTACACAGAACTAAAATGTCGTATTGTGAGCACAGAGAAACACTGAGTTTTAGGGGAAAAAATAGCTGCACAATGCCCAGCTGTGAACTCAGGGCAATGTTTGAAAAGAACAATTTCTGTTTCTGTTCTAGCAGGGGGCAGGGTTGGGAGCCCCGTTTAGAGGTTTCCTTGATTGATTGCCCCGTAACTTGAGGCCTGACTTTGACCTAAGGTCAAAGCTTTGGTTTTACCAAGTTGCAAATTATTAAAATACCGTTAAGAAAAATGCAGGCATTATCAGAGAACTTCATTTTTATAGTACAAGGTCTAACTTCCAAAGTAAGAATAACTTTATTAGCAATGAAAGAAATACATGTGACAACAAAGAGATTTTTTAAGTTAAATGTTAAAACCTAAGGCTGTTTTCTCTGTGACAAAAATCACAAAGACCCCACAATTTTGAAAGGCAATCTGGTATTTTACATCAAGATCCCCCAACATTTTTTTAATGTGAACCAATAAGCACATGCCCTTGAGAGTATCCTCAAATTTATCCAGAATGTGAAAACAGTAACTATACAAAGATGTGGATTGCAGAGTAACTTATAAAAGTCTAAGTAGCTGAAATCCCTACCATAAAGGGAATAGTCAGGTATATAAATTGATAACATTTTACTTAGCCATTAAAATATGGCAGCGGCGAGGCTTGAATACTAGCTTTAAAAAAGTTCACAATTGGAATAAAATAACAGTAAATATGTTAAATGAGAAATTTTATGCACAGCAAAATTGTATCTATGTAAATTGAGGAACATAGGGAAACATTAACTTCTGTGTTCACCTGATGGAATTGTGAAGGACTCTTTTTTCTTTTTGCTAATGTGTGAGTTAAACATGTGGATATTCTATATTTTAAAAGTTATGAAAATACACATATATTCACCAACACATCCAGATGTAGGAAGTGGGTGATTTGTCCGTAGACACTTCCTGAGCCAGCAGCAAAATCGAGGTAAGAATCTTGATGTACCAGCACAGTATAATCTCCTTCGTTCACACCTCAAAACCCACCCTACCTCGTGAAAGAATGGAAACTTCTGATTTTTATTATACAGAAGTTAACAAGAGAAACTTTCCCAAGTTTGGGCTTCCTCTTCACCATTTTCTACAGGGTCCTACCAGGCGTCTTTTTCTTTTCTTTTCTTTTTCATTTCCTGCCTTACTTAAAAATGACTCATACCTGTACTGCTCGAATTCATTTTGAAATCTTGCTGGACTTTTCCAGGAGAAACGAGCTTATGGGGCAAGCAAGTAGTGTTAAACAGGGTCATGCTGCTGCGGGTGATATCTTCTGCATGACAAGGTGCTATTTTTAGTGGAGACAATTGGTGAATGACTCAGGAAGACCTTCCAAAGCCAAATGGAGGAATAGAACTTGCTATTAACTGAGAAGAAAATATAGCTAATATGGTCAGCTGGCACTGCCCTTAATTCTGCTTTCAGTGTATCTGGCAAACAAACGATGCTACCATACCCCTACTTCAAAAGGCTTCTCCCTAGTGCAAATAAGAGTACTGCCAATAAATAAGTTTGTTCTGTTTCTTATGGTTTAGAAAATAAGTCCGGAAGATACCAAGCAGTAAGTAATTCCTTTAGATGGTAATGAAATAAATCATCGCAGCAAAGACTGTTTTCAAATGGGTCGCACAATGGGCTGCTATTTGTGTGAAGGTGGGAGTAGTGGGAGGAAAGAAAATTTGTGAAATGAAAGAGCCCTTCAGGAAGCATAGTGGGAAATGTGCTCACGTAGTCTGATACCCTCATTTTACTTATGAGAAAATGGAGCCCTAACGATGTTTAATGACTTGGTCAAGAGCGCCTGGCTGTAGAATATAAGAGTTGAGGTTAGAACCGTAGGCTGTGCCCATTGTCCTCGATTGCATCTAGCAGTTAGCACTGTACTGATATTCTTGTATTTAAAATTCTGGTGAGGATCCTTAGTCTTCTAGTATTCTCAAATGACCTATATGTTGCAAACATACATTGCACTCTCTCTCTCTCCCTCTCTCCCTCCCCCTCTCTCTCTTTCTCTCTGTGGGTGTCTTTGAGACAGGATCTAAGTTGCCATGTTGCCCAGACTGAACTCAAATTTGTGTTTCTTTTACCTCAGCTTCCCAGATTGCTTAGATTAGAGGTAGGCATCTATCACTATGCCTGGATTCTCTCTCTCTTTTTTTTTTTTTGATTGGAAGGAACTTCATACAGGCTGGCCTTTTAATCGTTATTATGAGATGATTTCTGGTACATCGCAGAATTGGGGCCTGAGGAGAAGAAAGGGCGTTTGCTGCAGAGATGGTAGCACAATCCATTCAGCTGAGAAGTGCTTTGTCTCACTCAGAAACTTGTCCTCTGCTGACCTCATTAGATCCGAGGGTACCTCTTTTCCTTCAGAATTTTCATCAGTGTCGCAGTGATGCACCTAGGTCTGAGGGTGCATTTGAAAACAAGTATCACATCAGCTTCACGTCGCCTCTACTCAGGTAAGAAATGGCGTCAGGATAAGCTCAATGGCACAGTGTTTCTGCGAAGGGCTTGGGTTAAGGGCTTGGAAAAGGTCACATGTCTTGCTTCCAGAAAGAAAAACAAGAAAAAAAAAGCTAAAGAACAGGTCAATAACTCCAGTTGTAAGAAGGGTGGCTGCTTCCAGGCAGTGTGGGGGCGGGGAACACACTTAATTTAGGTCTAGAGTCACCGTTATGTATTAAGTGCCTGTAGACTTTTGTCTAAATTTTAATAAGCTACCTATATGTTTGGCTGAGTTGATTGAACCCACCTGAATAATTTCCTGCCCATTTCAGCAGCATTAATCATAGGTACTGTTTCCTGGCACTTTCACTAATGTGGTGTAGGACATAGACGAAAGCTGTAGTTTCATTCTTTCTCTGTGCCTAAAATATCCACATGCACTCATATGGATGATGGACGTGTAACATAGATATTAGAATAATTTAAATAAAAGTATTCGAAAGAGTAATTCTCTTTTAAGGGGATAGGGTGTGCGGGTGAACTCTGTTAGCAAGCAGGTGGAGAACAAGACATAGAAGAGAAGAATTCAGTGGGGACGCCTAAAGATGGCTCGGGTCTTGCAAAAACTCATCAAGCCCACGGGCTTAGCATTTTGAAGACAAGAAAGTAGATAAAAGATCAAAGTGGCTGAAGAACTTCTCGAGTGACACAAGTAATAACAATCGCTTCAAGATTCAAATCCAGGTCCAATTCTTTCCACCACACTGAACAGTATAATCAGAAAACTCCCGTGAAAACACTTTGATCTTTCAGTGAAGACCCTGAACACACTTCAGAACTGCTTGGGGCCTCAGAATATTGCTCTATAAGATACATTTCTACACACATTTCTCTAAATAATGTATTGTATTATCTTTGCGTTTATAGAATAAAACTACTGGCTACTGGCTTCCCTAAAAACAAATTTGCCACAAAGAATTTTCAGCAGAGAGAAAATTCTGGACGGCTCACCCCAATATTAAGGTGAAATTTTAGGTTTAAACTTGATAGCCTTTTAAAGTCACGGTGAGCCACTTGCCTTCATTTGTAAGGTTAAGATAACAATATTTGATCCTATTTGTGACGTCCATATTCAGGGATGTAATGAAAGTACTTTGGGTTCACGTAAAAACAAAACAAACCTGTTGTGGTAAAAAGCATCCTGTGACTTTGTCAAGGGACTAGTATTTGCAAATTTCCCAACCTGGTAAACTTCTTAGGAGTCGTGAAAAATGCATATAAAAAGGGGATTAACATTTTGGATGTGCCTGTAGAAATACTTCTTATGGGAAAACGTCTTAGTGGTTTTATTCTACTGAATATAGCCAAAGAAGGATTATTTTTACATAAAAACTCTCACCTAACGAGGACCACCTGGTATACAATCCTATCTTATAAACCAGGGATGCCCCAAATCCCCTTCCAGAACAAAAGTCAGCTTGCTGAAGTCCCTTCTGCTCCCATTAGAAGGTGCCGCCATTTCTCTTTCACGCTCTGGGGGCTGCATGCAGCAACCTTTCCAATGAGAAAGCTCAGCAGCGGCTCAGCAGACTGGCTTTCCTGCTCACTATCTTCCTTTCCTTTTTTTTTTTTCTGGCTTGTAAGCTGATAATGTAAATATCTTACCAAGTGCTGAGGTTCTCACGGAGCCATCTCTAGGCTTCTCTACACACGTTGACAGCGGGTGTGGTGAAAGAGCTGCAGGTTTACCCAAGGACTTGCGCCAGCTACTGTGAACGGCTTGTCCAGAAGTGCCTCAAGCGTTAGTAGCAATGACAAATTAGAGGTTTTGTCTGAGGTTACTCCTAGTAAGCAGATTACACATTTAGATACCCAAAGCAGCTTGAAACTCTCGATAACTATGCATGTTTTATTAGGTTACCAGAAAAAACCATTACGCGTGCACGTTGTCAGGTGCCCCTTAGGCATTTTGGAGCTCTTCACTGTATTAATACCCGGTTGTTTGTAAAGCGGTTTGTTCTACAAAGTCTACTTGGACACATGGCAGCAAAATTCCTTTAAAGTTCATGCATGTTAATTTCATGTGGTGAAACAGTCTCAAAGATCTAAATGTTTATGTTTTTATAAAGGGGATAACTAGCCTCTGAATTGAAATCCATTTTACAAATTCACAGAGAAGAGTTTCTTATCATACAAATGCATTTCCTGTGTGTGTGTGTGTGTGTGCATTTGTGCTTTTATACGGTTGTGATAAGTGTGTATAGATATGAATAAATGTATGTATATTTATCAATTGTTAACATTTTGCCAAATTTACTCTCTCTACGTTTATACACATTAGTGTATGTATGTATGTGTGGACACACATTACATATTTTCTAAGCTATTTGTAACTAACATGACAAACATTTATGTGTATACTTGACATCTTATGGTGAAACAATTCAAGTTGTGGACATATGACACTTCACCCCCGAAATACTGTAAGTTGTAAACAAAAAAACAGCTTTCTGTATAATCACAGTACCATTATCAGATCTAAAACAGGCAACGCATTGGAATGTCTCCAGTGGTCTCAGAACATACCTTTCATAACTATTTTCTAAAATTCCAATTCCAATCAGGGATAACACATTTCATCCAGCTGTTAAGTATCTTTAATTTAGAAGAATTACCTGGCAGCTTTGTTTTTCACGACGGTGACATTTTTGAAGAGTCTAGACAAGTTGTCTTGTAGAATGTTTCACAATCTTCTTATAATTCGATTCAGGTTGAAACTTTTTGGCAAAAGCATTCCATAAACTCTGTGGGAACTCCCTGTTAACCATAGCTCTTGCTGTTTTTGGAGTGCTCACAATGGACACACTATTAAGTTCTTCACCCCGAAGGTACTCTTGAGTTAAGGCAACATTGGTCACGCCTCCAACATCTTACATATGCACATGTGCCTACATGCGCGTGCACACACACACACACACACACACACACACACACACACTACACACTTGAAAAGATCAGAATTTTAAAACTATCCATTTTTAAAACTGACTGTGGATCCGATAAGGCTAATTTGGAAAAAGCTAGGAATTTGTTATTGCACTAGTCACAGTTTGGGGAAGGACTGGGAAGAGGATTTAAGTATTTGCCCACCCACGGGCCTCAGTGAGAGGAAACCTGAAATCTGCAGGTGGGAAGGTGAGCAAGGAAGGTCATGCTCAAAGGCAAAGATGAGAGAAGCAGCCAGGGGGTCGCCAAGGGAGGTGGCGGGGACCAGGCATAGATGGACTGAAGTGTCTTCAAACTCGGTGAATCCTGCGTGCGCTATGTAGTAAGCCTTATGGTAGCTTATGAGGGTTTGCCTGTCTTGTTTCTAAGAAATAAAAAAGTAATAATAATAAAGGAAAAGGGAGCCTGAAAAACCCTTTGGACAGAAAATAGCACTGAAAGAAACAATATTTTGATGAGTTAGTGCTAAATGAATTGGAAACATGTGGACCGAATTTCCCTTGAAATACAAATGGATTGAATAATTAATGGAAAAAGTGCTTGGCAAAGTGAACTTGAGGTTTTTATTGAACCCAAACCAAAACATTTGAAAATATTTTGAAATATGTGAAAAGTACAATATGCATCTGGATTTGCCCAACCCTAGTAAGAATACAGGAAATATTATTTTTATTTAACATTTATATGATAGCTGCAGTGTGCTTCAATCCTAAAGTATTTCTTACAACATCCATGTGGTCCCGGTCATGATAATTATTTTCATGGGGGGGAAGAAATGTACCAGCATTCACGCAGTGGGCTTCCAGCAGAAGCCTCGATTGGCGTGCACTCTAGAGCTTTAAATTGGTAGGAGCATTGAACCAGCAGGCCCAAACTTCAGTCCAAGTCTTGGATTTAATTCTTAATGGATAATTATGTATCTTCTGGTAGGTTTTTTTTTTAAAAATCATTTTCTAGTTGCTCCCTTTTTCTCGCGAATATGTTCTAATTTAAATATTATTTTGCCAGACATTACTTTTACTACACCAGCCTTCCTTAGTGACTGCCAAATATATCTGTGGTAGGTAGAATGATGACCGCCCTCCAGTGCCCACATACTAATAATCCCTAGAACATGTGAATGTGTTCATGGTATATTACATGACAAAGGGAAATTAAGGCATACAGAAATTAAGCTTACTAATGAGATGACCTTAACCAGAACGGTTCTGCCGGTTATGTAAATATTAGCGCCCTTAAAAGGAGGAAAGGAAAGCAGAGGACTCTGGGATGGGGTGTAATGAGAAGCACACCCAGAGTTTTGTGATCTGAAAAGGGCTCAAGTCATGTTACTGGCGTTGAAGATGGAAAAAGGAGGATTGCAAGGCGAGGGACGAGGGGCCATCCAGAAGCTGGGAACCACAGGGAGTCACAGGAGCAAGTGCGGTCTTGCCAACACCTTGATTTGAGCATCGATGTCTAAGCTACAAAATTGTTACACAGAAAGATTGTTTGAAGTCACGAGGTTTGTGACAATTCGTTATAGCCGGGGCCAAGGGTGGGACTAATACCTATCTTGATCTTTCATTTGTAATCTTTTTATTTATTTACTTGGTCTTAACTGTCCCTCGTAAGTGGCACCTGTCAGGTTTATTAGTACTTCATCACTTGGTCTGTCAGTGGATATATCATCCATGTTTAAATCCATGTTTGATGTTTGAACTACTTCTGCCATGTTATTTTGCGATTTTTATTTATTGATTTCCTTGTTGCAGTGCTGAGAATTGAGCCCAGGGCATTTACACGGAGCTACATCTCCAACCCACTTTTGTTATTTATTTTGAGACAAGGTTTCACTAAGTCATTAATTTCCTCAAGCTGGGCTTGAACTTGCGGTCTTCTTGCCTCAGCCTCCCGGAATACTAAGATTGCAGGCCTGTGCTACTCCTGTCTTTTAATATTCTGTTTTCTTTTTTTCTACTCTCTATTTAGTTGCATTCTTCATTCTTTTTGCTCCTCCATTAAGATTTATAGTTACACGGCCATATTATTTATTTTTATCATAACTTTGCATTAGAGATAAACTTCTCAATTCAAATGTAACACATACAAAAATACACACAATGAACATATAGCTATATAAATTATAATAAAATGCATACAGCTATGTAACAGTAACTACCACTTGGCCAAAAAATAGAATCTTACTTGTACCCAAGATGTGTTTCTTATACTTTCTCTTGTCATTAACCTCTCCTTCCTCCCCACTATCTTTACTTCTAAAAAACCCAATAAACTGATTTAGCTAATTTTAGTACCTTTCAACAATGTCAATCAACAATAGAGTGGATGTATCCATTCTGGTTCATTAATACCTTTACACTTTTAGTGCAAAGTAAAGAAGTATAAAGTTAACTGATATCTTTACTTCCAAGTGGAAGGAATGTAGGTAGTTTAATTCTTTCATGTTATTATTATCTGAAATTTTACTTCCTAATTTTTAGAAATTTATTCCCCATTGATTTTTACCACTTTTAAAAAGATACAAAATATTTACACTTGACAATACATTACTCAAGTTGACTTCTTAAACATCTTGTTTTACTGTTCTTTCTTCCTATCCAAATCAAACTTTCTTTTTTTCTCTTTCTCTCTTTCCTTCTTTTGCCTTTTTCTCGTCTTTCATTCTTTCCCTCCCTCCCTCCCTTTTTCCCTTCCTTCCTTCCTTCCTTTCTCTGGTATCAAATCCAGGGTCTCACGAATGCAAGGGAAGCACTCTACCACTGAGCTAATCATCATTTACAAATTTTCTTTTTGTTACAGGAGCTGCCTTTAATAATCCTATTACTAAAAAACTCAAAGTGGTAAATGTCAAATTTTTATATTTCAAAATACATTTATTGTTATCATTCTTTAAGGATGCTTCAGCTACTTGTAGAATTCTCTCTCTCTCTCTCTCTCTCTCTCTCTCTCTCTCTCTCTCTCTATATATATATATATATATATATATATATATTTGTTTATCTCAGCCCTTTAAAGGTATTTATGAAGCCAGGTCTGGAGGTATAAGCCTGTAATCCCAGAGCTCTGAAAGTCTGAGGCAAAGTCTTGATCACAAGTTCAAATCTAGCCTGGGTGACTTAGTCACTTAGTGGAACCTGTCTCAAAATCAAAACTAAAAATGGTCTGGATAAGTAGCTCAGTGTGAAGGCTCTGAGCTCAGTGTGAGGGTTTTGTGCTCAATCCCCAATATCGTCACTGCCACCACCAAAAACAAAGTAAAGCAAAACGAAATAAAAACAATACGAGAATTCACTGTTCTCTATATTGCTTTAATTCATTTTTTTTTTTTTTTTGGTTTTTGGATAACAGTTACTCTTCCTGAAATGAGACAATATATCCCACTTAATATTATTTACATTTGTGATACATAATAATCGCATTCATCAGGGGGAGCTGGTACATGGAAATGTCATATCCTAATCATCTTGACTCCCCTTCCCTACCATAGATGACATCTCAGGGTGGTTTTGATTACCATTTCCTTGATAGTTAATGAAGTCTAGCTTTTTATTTTTCATAAGTGTGTTGTTTATTTAAATTTTGTCTTCATGGAAGTGTATTTTTTGTTCATTTTTAATTTGGATTATCTTGGTTTTTTAACTTCTCTCTATATTATAGATATTAGTTGTTTGCCAGATGAACAATTATCAGTATTTTGCAATCTATAAGTTGTCAATTCACTCTTATTTCCTTTGTCATGCAAAGCTTCTTGGTGTGTTATAACCCTATTTGCCTACTTTTGCCTTTGCTTTGCTTTCAGAATTTTATCAAAATAGTTGCTTATGCAGAGGCTATGAAGTATTTCTCTTATATGCTCTTCTTCTGCATTCGTAGATTAAGGTCTTATGTTTGAATATTGTTGTATTTTGTATTTATTTTTTTACAGTAAGAAGAAGTGATCAAATTTTATTCTGCCTATAAATATCCAGCTTTCTCTCCTGTGACCATTGAAGATTTTATGGCAACTTGAGGGAATTAGGAACCACATCTATATCAGGATTAGGTTTTGTGAACCATGCCTAGTTGGGTTGGATCTGAATCCAATCCAAGACCTGGTTTGGATTAGAGCGTGAGTGATCTGTGGGCTGGCCAATGAGAGAAGAGCACCCACCAGGTATGGGAGGGCCAACTGGAACTCCCTAACTAATACATCACCACTATTTATTGAAGAGATTATCTTTCTCTAATATATGCTTTTGTTAACTTTGTGAAGAACCAGTTACCTATAAAACCAGAGGGTTATTTCTGTACACTCTATTCGGTGCTATTGTTTTTGGTGACTGTCTTTATATCATTATCATCCTGTTTTGATCAATATAGTTTTGTATCATACTTTGAAGTTAGGTAATATGCTATCTCCAGTTTGGTTCTTTTTGCTCAGTATGGCTATTTGGGGGTGATTTATGCTTCTACATGAATTTAAGAATTTCTTTCCCTAGTTTTTGCAGAATTTCTTTGATGTTTTGATGGACAGTGCATCCAATTTGTGAATTCTTTTGAGTAGTATGGATAGGTAAGCAATATAATGCAACCCAATAATGTAAGAGGATTCTCCATTTATTCTGTCCTCTTCAATTTATTTCATTAGTACTCTCATCGTGAAGCTCCTTCACTTTGTTGGTTATATTTATTCCTATTTTATTAAAATAGTGGTACTAAATAGGATTGTTTTCCTGATGTCTGTCTTAGCAAGTTCATTATTGATAATAAAATGCTACTTTTTATGTGGATTTTGAATCTGGCAGTTTTATTGAATTTGTCTTTTAGTGGAGTCTGTTGGTTTTGCCATATACAGAATTAATCACCTACTAACAAGAATATTTTTGCTTCCTCCATTTCTATTTTTACATTTTTTTCTTTCTTTCTCTTGACTAATTGCTCTAGATAAGACTTCTAGTAATGCATTCATTAAATAAGTGTCCTAAAAGTGGACCTCCTGTGCTGTTCCACATCGTAGAAAGATGAGCGCTTTTCCCACTTAGTATGGTGTTGGCTGTGGTCTTTCATATATTATGTTGCAATAAGTGCTTTTATTTTATTTTTATTCTTAAAATTTTAAAAAGCTTTATTTATTTATTTATCTATTTATTTATTTTTTTCTTTTTGAGACAAGGTCTCACTCTATAGTCCAAGCTGGTCCGGAACTCACTTTGTACCTTGGCCTGACCTCAAAGAGTTGGCAATCTTTCCGACTCATCCTCCCAAGTGCTGAGCTAACAGGGGTGCACCACCTTGCCTGGCTTATATGCTGGGAAATTGAACTCAGGGCCTTGTGCTTGCTAGGCAAAACTGTAACTGTTAAGCTGTAACCTCGCTCCTGGGATATGTCATTTTTATAGCTGTTTGTTCAGTTTTTGTTATGAAGGATTGTTAATTTGTACTGAATGTGAGTTTTTGGTGTTTATTGACTAATCATATCTGTCCAGTTTGTTGACATAATACACTGTATGTATTAATTTGTTTGTATAGATTCGTCCTTGCATCCCTCCGATAACTTCTACTTGATCCAGGGGAATGACCTTTTCGATATGCTGTTTGATCCAATTTACTAGTATTTTGCTGAGAGGTCTTGCATCTACATTCATTCAAAATACTGATTTTTTTGCTGTTATTATGTCTTTGATTTTAATAACCAGGACAAGGCTGGTTTTGAAGAATAAGTTTGAAAGAATTTTTTTACTTTCAATGTTGTGGTTTGAAAAGAATTGGTATTAGTTCCCCCCCGATAATTTGGCAGAGTTCATTTGGTGTGGAACTTCTATTTGTTGGGAGACTTAATTACTGAGTCAGTCACATTACTTACTATTGAATCTGTTAGGAATTTTTATATCTTCACGGTTCAATTTTGAGAGATTATATGTGTTCTGCAATGTGTTCATGCCTTCTAAATTTTTCAATTTACTGAGGCTTAGTTATTCATAATTTTTTATGTTGTACTTCTGTGCTATCTGCTACAATGTCTTTCTTACTCATATTTCTATTTTTGTCCTCTCTCTTTTTCTAGCTAAAAGTTTTTTGATTTCTACTTTGAAAAAAAAATGAGTCTTCAGAGCTGGAGGAATAGTATAAGGGTTAGAGCACTTGCTAGCAAGCACAAGGCCCTGAGTTTGATGTCCTAACCCCACATAAACAAGGCATGGTGCTGCATGCCTGTAATCCCAGCACCTGGAAGGTTGAGGCAGGAGGACTTCCATGAGTCCAAGGCCAGCCTGGGCTCCATCGTGAGTTCAGGACCAGCCTGGGCTACAGAGTGTGAGCCTATCTTAAACAAATGAACAAGAAAGAAGGAAAGAGAGGAAGGAAGAAAAAAAGAAAAAAAAAACAAATCCTGACTCTTTGTTTCATTAAAATTTTTCAGTCTCTAACTTACTTCTGCTATGATCTTTTAGTTTCTTTTCATCTACTAAATTTGGGTCTCATTTGCTCTTACTTTTCTGGTTCTGCAAACTGTATTGCTGTGGTAAACATTTGAAAACGTTTTATAATTTTGATTGAAATGTTTGTTGCTATTAACTTTCCTCTCATTACTGTTTTTTATATAAATTTGTCATAAATTTTGGTATGTTATGTTGCTATTTTAACTTGTTTCAAGAACTTTTCAATTTCTCTTTTGACTTCTTCACTGACTATAGTTTGCTCAGTGGTGTGTTCTTAATTTTCCATAAATTTGTATCATTTCTTAAGTTTCTTTTTTGTTTTATTTAATTGTAGTCAGAAAATATGCATTTGATGATTTTGGAATTTTTAAATTTCTTGAGACTTATTTTGTGCCATAATATCTTGTCTTTTCTAGAGAAAGTTGTATGTGTTGCTGAAAAGAATGTGCATTCTACAATTGTTCAGTAAAATGTTTTGTAAATGTCTAGTAGGTTTATATTTACCTATAGCTCAGTTCAAGTCTGATATTTCTTTGTTAACTTTGTATCTGGATAATCCATTGGTTCGTCAATGGTCCATTGGTAAAAGTGACATGTTGGAGACTTCCACTTTTATTATTTCAAATGCTGTATCTCTCTTTAGATTCAACAATATTTGTTTAATAAAATTTTGTGCTCCAGTTCTATGTGTATATACATTTACAATTAAGTCATAGTTTCTTGTGGAATTGGTTCTTTGATCATTGTATAGTTCTCTGTCTATTCTCTCTTGGAAACACACACACACACACACAGATTTGACTTAATGTGTATTTTTTAAAAAAACAAGTGTAACTACTTTTGCTCAGTTTTGGCTTCTACTTACATGGAGTGTATTTTTTTCTTTCTCTCACAAGTTTCTTATTTTTCACTGGTAAAGTGAGTTTCTCGTAGGCAACATCACCAGATCTTGTTTTTTTTTTTTTTAAACTCAGCAAATTTTTACATCCATTCAGCCAATCTGTTTCTTTTGATTAGGTTATTCAGTTTATTTATGTCTAGGCTGTCGTTGATGAATAAGGACTTATGTGACTTTGTTAAGTTTATTTCATTTTCTTAATTCTGGCTCCTGTGAGATCCTTATTCTCGCAGTATCTGCAAGTCTTTCTCACTACTTGTGCCTGGATCTCCAGGTGTCGTACACTTACAGCTTCTCGCGTCTTCTTCACCTGCTTGCTGCCCAGCCCCTCTCCATCACGTAGGCAGGCCAGTTCCTGTGTGGTCACTCCTCCAGTTCCCAGCTGCTCTTCTCACGTTCTCACCTACTTGGGAAATCTTTGCTCCCCATAATCTTGATCACAGTGGGTGCATCATCTAAACCTGTTTCTATTAATCTGCTCAGGGAAACTCATGCTTATTAGCTAATTTTACATTGACTAGGTAGCTTTTCTTTAATTTGTAAGAATGGGCTTTTTACAATGTCTGTCATTTTTATTTCTTACATTTTGGCTAGTCAGCTCAGATATTAAACCATTTTTCTACAAGCCTATCATGGTAGTTTTATATAGAAATAAGACTACACCATACTTGATAATTTCTTGCGGGTAACATGTAAGGTTGAATTCTCATGGAAAGTTCTGACTACTATCAGAAAAATTATCTAACAATTGCAGACTGCTATCTAATAACAGAATTCTTTCAGAGTGGTGACTGATGTGGCTTTCTACTGATTATCTATTAACTCTTGAGAAGCAAACATTGCCGTAAAATATTTTGTCCTGTAAGGACGGAAATGATTCCTGTCAGAGTATCTAACCCAAAGGCTCATGGGCCTATTTCATATTACCACTTTTGTATCTAACCTATCACTTTATTAAATTGCTGTCATAGACTCAGCGTCTTTAATGAACTTAGGCCCAGTTTTGAAATCTTAACAATTCCCTCATTAATTAATTGATGACATGAAACATTTGACACCCATTTCTTTTTTATTTTCCTGAGACTTGCGACTTTACCTTTTTTCAGAAACTCACGCTTCAACTCTATTGGCCAGGAAGATCTCTCTCCAACTCTTTGACCGTTCATTGCTTTTAGTGAGTACAAAGGAACCCCGGCATTAGGTGTCAACCCTTTCCACACTGTCCTAGCGCCTCTCACTCTAGGATTTAAAAGCCTCAAAATACCAAAACGAGAAATAAAACCTCCGCACCCAAAGGACCCAGTTTATAGTCTCCTTTCTGCACCAACAGCGGTCAGCTCCGTCCCAGCAGCCGGCCAGGACGCACACGCCTCACGTTTCCAGGTGGCTGTGGTAGTTTTTACAGCCGCGCTTTCCATCTCGCTCAGCTTAGTTTCAACGGCTGCCTCCTTCCGGGGGTCTTAGTGAATAGTTCCAGGAAGGGTTATAACCTACATTAAATAATAATCATTAAAAAGGAAAGATGGAGAAAATAAGTCCCTCCCGTTTCCACGTCCTAGCCGAAAGTCACTGTGGACAGGATTCTTGGCGGGCTTGAGAAAGGCCTTAGCCTCTTATTTCTCCTTACGTTTAGGTAATGGCCTCTCAAAAGCTCCTTCGGTCTCACATACCAGCCCCAGGCTTTGTCTATATACTATCAAACTGATTGTAGTTGAACGTCCCTGTAATCATTTCATTATCTGAATTAAAGTTCTTCAGTAACCCCCTCCCTCTGCAGCGGACTCTATCAAGTCTATTCACGTCTGACTTTGTTCCTTTTCAAACCTAGACACGGCATTCCTGCGCTTCCCTTTCTCTCCAGTGACATTCCCTCACGGACAGTCCCCCGTGTCCCAGTGCCGGGGTTCCGCCACACCACGGAGGGTGTTTTCCCTGTCGGTTGAGAAGTCCTCACCGTTAGCTGTTAGCTAACTTGTCAGTTAGCTCTGGCTTGTCTGAGCTTCTCCTGCAAGCGTGACAGGTGCCCAGGTACCCTACCAGGCTGCCTGAGATGCCTCTGGGAGCCCCGTCAGCAGCACCCAATCAGCTGATCCATGGTAGTTCTACAGGCTCTGTATTTTAGTTGTTGCTTTTGCCCTTGTCATTCTCAGAAGATCTTCGTAGGACAAGAACTGGTTTTCTCTTTTCTGTGTCCTCAGGATGGCTTCCATTATTTTAACACAGAGGATGTTGAATAAACTTCAAGGAAATGTTCTCAGTTTGTTACACTCTTTAGTAACAGGAAAACTTCTTTATGAGAAAAATTTTGACATCCTTCAAGTGCCCTAATGAGCTTCTCTGTTTGTACAGTGCTTACAGTGATAGGGTAGAAGTATGGAATATTTAATAAATCTACTTGTGTGACTTTCTTTGGACTAGAGAGAGTATCATGGGCTTCTTTTAAATTCCCTTCAGGACCTAATATACGACCAGCCATTTACCAAGAGCTTAGTAAATACTTGTTGTTTTACTGAATGGTTGAAATATGTATAGTCAGAGCTGCCAAGAAATTCCCAATCTGATTTATTAAGTGGTGACAAGTTAGTGATGCAACAGAGAAATTTGGGGATTATGTCATAAAAACATGGTATGGTAATTTGGGAAGCTTCTTGGTGGCCATCTTGTCTACAACCTCAGCATTAAAGAGAATCAGTCAGCTCATGTGCCGTATTTATACAAAAATGTGCACCTCCAGAATTCTAAATCTTTTTTGGCCTTCTTTGACCTGACATTCTATGGTTTCAACACTTAATTTTATAACAGTGACTTACATTTCCATATCTCCAGTTCTGACCTCTGTCTTAAACTACAGACTGTATTTCCAACCCTAGCTCAAAGTTACCTAAGCTTCAATAAGTACGTTAGATCCCATAAGCCCAAATATGAGCTCATTGTCTGATTATTCTTCTCCGTTTTCTTTTTAGTTTATTGCTAACTTGACTGCCATTTTCAGTTTACGACTGTGGTCAAATTACTTCAGCTCTGTAGACTTGAGTTTTTCTAACCTGTAAAATTATATAATAGTAAGTTTTCACTTCATATTATTGTGGTGCAAATTAAATGAATCACGTTTAAGAAGGACAATAAGGCATTCTCTTCCTTTTTATTTCTCTTTCAGTGCCTTTTCTGGCCACACTCCTATGCAAACTAGTGAGGAAGAGAGGCACGAAGAAAAGTTATCATAGTGTAAATTAGAGAACAGGGAAGCTGGAGGAATAGTGTGGTGGTCAAGTGCTTCCCTAGCAAGCGCAAAGGCCTGAAGTCAAGTCCCCAGTACCACATAAATCAGATGTGGAGGTGCACATCTGTAATCCCAGCACTTGGGATGTTTAGGCGGGATTGCTCATAGTTTGAGGCCCGCCTGAGCTATGCAGTGAGTTCACGACCAGACGGGACTTCAGAGTGAGATCTTGTCTCAAAAATTAATAAATAAATAAATTAATAAAGGGGTTGTAGCTTGAGACCTTTCGTTAATTTCCCATTTTTGCGTGTCCTCTCCTGCCCTCGTCCAGACTGCTGCAGCATTGGGGCAGTTGATACGCTTGATGTCCTTGCTCACAGCCTCCTGGCTGCAGCAACTTTGGACCTCAGTTCCACCTCCATATTTCCTCCAGAGTTAAAGTATTTTAAGAATCCAAGGCTTATCACTGGCGTAAAGACCCTTCTTCATTCCCCACTTCCCAGAGGGCCGAGGCCAGCTTTGGCAGGGAGCCCCTACCTGATTCTTCATTCTTAACACTGAACTTAGCATAGATCCAAAGGGCCCAACGCGAGCTGTTCCTTAGGGTTTTGCCTCCATCTTGTCGGACCCGTTGTTATTTCTGGGCTTCAGGCACCCAGAATTTTACAGTAGGCCTCTTCGTAGTCGTTTAGCTGTGTGAATACTTACTTTCTTGTAAGAAACGTTCCCTGGGGGACTTGCCCCAGGGCCTCGGTCTTCCCGTGCCTTCCCCCTGTGCTCTTTCCGCGTTGCCCCTGAGCCCTTCCTTCTCCTGCTGTCTCACATCCCTGCTTTCTTCCAATCTGTTCCGTCTCCTCTATTCCCATTCCTAGCCAACACGTTGAGCAAGACGTTGAGGGGTCACTTTAAGTGTTAACAAAGTATCAGTGACACTGGAACAGTCCCTGTGCCTAAATTTACCCAGTTGACTTAGTTTATGTGGTTCCGGCTGGGGTTCTGTGAAATCCCTGTGAAAAATGCATCCTTTCTGTTTGGTCAGACCATGTGGACAGGAAGGCTGACTCGTTTTCCTGGATCCTTCACTCAATATGACCTATATATTGTGCATGGAAATACTACTTGAAGATTGCTGTGTCCACCATTTGAGATTGGCGTTTTCTGTTTTGTGTCTTTTGCCAACTTGATTTTTGCTGACTCGTTAGTTTTCAAGACACTACGGCTATGGAATCCTGGTCACCACATATTAGAGTGCCCTAAGTCTTTGTACAATGAATCTAAAATATTTTTGGTATGATATTGTCCAAGAAGCAGGAAATTTCTTTTATATGGTAGACACTGTATCAAATCAGTGCCACCTTTTTGGCTTGTATTGTCTGGCCAAATTATCTGAGGAAAAAATAAAACATTGATTCAAAAGAGGGCCTGGAACATTCCTCAAAGGAACAGGGGTTGTGTTTCAATAGTTTTTTTTGCTAGTTTAGGCACCACTCACAAAGCTCCCAGTTTTGCTTTGCGCACTTCAATTTATTTTAAGGCGTGTACAATTTGAGCAGGTATGCATGTCCCTTGTGTCTTTGAAGCATTTACTGGAAATGTCATTTGATAGTGAGTTAAAATTGGATTGACTTACAAGGAATAATGTATCTGGGTCATATAGTGAAAGAATGCATGAATACTTTGTGCACAAAAGAGAAATCCTACTTTTGGAAAAAAGTCTTAAAAATGTTCCCACCTCTTCCTCCTTTGTGATTTGTGATCATAGGTCTGTAATTCTGTGGTGTTTGTTACAATGGAGACAAATTCAAGTGAACAGTCAAGAACAACTTCACGTGGTGAGGTGACATTCAGAGTGGGGTGATGGGTGCCAAATGAGGCAGCAATAAGACCTTCTATTATAGGGGGGAAAAGACAAATGGAAAACATCGATCCACTGAAGAACAGGAGGCGCCTTGTCAGGGATGTACCTCACCTGGCTACTTCCTTAGCTCTCCCTTGACCCAGTTGGGCCCGTGTCAGGTGCAGAGCGGAAATGAACATTGGAAGCAGTGATTCCATATTTTAAAGTACACAATTTATACACGCTTCGAAGGAAATAATCGGTGCCAGCCAGTAAGTTCCTGTTGTTCATCGAAATATAGTTATTTGTCTACTTATCTATATATTCAATGATTTAACTGTTTCTCAGGAGTTGGAACTGATTTTTGTTCATTTTTGTACATTAAGAATCTTATACATACCATACCCGGTACATGGAGCAATTAAAAATGTGTATAACTATTAGACATTCAAGAAATATGTGGAAATTGTACATATGAAGTGAATTCTAAGAGATTCATTACTGTTTGGACTTGCGTTAATATGAAAGAGTTAAGGAATGAAAAATTGAACAGACTTTTCCTTGCTGATTGACTATGACCCAAGTTATCTCTTCATACAGACAAAAAATGCTTAAATTATGAATGTAATACTTAACTAGAGATGGACACAACAGTAATTCAATATTTCAAAATGCAATATTCAAAAGAAACTGGTTGCTAGTAATGAATGGATCTAGAATTTGAAAGCCGGAATCTATGAGGGTGACTTGGCCACGGCTGGATGAACAAGGCCGGATCAGAAGCTAGACCATGGGGTCTGCAATTTACAAATAGTTTAACCGCTGGTATTATAAAAGGCCAAAGCAGACCAGGCAAAAATGTGAAAATTGATCACTAAGTCGTGGCAAATGAAGCCATTATCTACGTAAATGCATCTCATCCCTTATATCAAACTACATACAAAAGTAAATTAGTGTCCTGAGTTGAATTGACAGGCTTCAGGATAAAAAAAAAATCAGTATCCCAGCACACCTGTGACCCACAATCAGAAATCACTGGAAGCATTTTCTACTCGGTTCCTCCTCGGCAGTCTAATGCTTTTGGGCTGTGAATAGAATATGACCTATCCTGCATAGATCTCGAAGATTAAGCCATTAGGTTTACAGAAATAAAAAATGAGCAAACCTGACAGAACAAATGCTAATTGTATTAAAATCAGTCATCCGTTTGAGCACAAATTTTGAGCTGACTGATATTAGGAAAACCTGTAACTGCTACGCTTTTCTGTTTGTATCTTCTAATTTTCTATTTAAAATTTCTACTAATCTCTACGATATCAAAGTCACAAGATAATTTTATTAATTGTTTATGTTATTAAAGTGTTCTGCCCTTTAAGCATAAGAAAACATGAGGAAAACCATAGTCTGTTATGCACACCAAGTAAAGGAAAAATAATGTTTCTAAGTAGAAATATGCTTAAGCCCATTCTTTAAACATTTATTACATGAAATATTCAGTTATTCAAAATTTGGTTATCCTTTCCAGTATAAACAAAGCTTAATATTTATTAAGCCTTACAAAATTTGTGTTAGTTAAAATTATGAGGCTAGTGGTAAAAGTATTTGTATGAGTTAAGAACTATTGTTATTCTCATGTGTAGTTACAGTTAACAAAATTTCACAAAATCATGGGAATGGGAAGTGGCAGGGGTCAGTCATTATGTCTCTAGTTCTAAAGCCTGTGATTTTACGAGGCTACCCTGGGGTCTCTCCTTCGATAAAACATGTTATATTGGCTGATTCATTTATCATTCAAAAATATATGTTAACATTTGCTGTGTAAGACACAATGCTAGTTGATTTTGATATAAAAATGCAATAGATTTGGAGCCTACCTGGAGCAGATCCAAGTTTTGGGAGGTCCTTATCGTCTGTCATTTTGGTAGCTTCTTTAAGGGGAGGGGGTGATATAGAAATGATATATAACATAAATGATAATGACCTCCTTGTAGATTTATAGTCAATTATGCAAATTAAGTCTTTTGAGAGGTCCAGAAGTTTTCACACAAAGGTCAGTGGCAAAGATCGGATGGAGCCCGTGTAGGTGTAGAAAGACGGGAGTCGTTCTGGCAGAGAAAACACATGCGGAGCCTCAGAGGTGTGGCAAGGGAGAGGCAGGCCGGAGGACCACAGGTCATCGCACTTATGCGGTGCTGAAACTGTGTGTCTGGACGATACGATGAAATTATGAGAAAACCGGTGAAAGAAAGAGACAGTGGGAAAATGGTGAGAAGTTAAAGAACTTGGTTGTACCTTTTAATTGTGAGATATCTGGATGTGATCTTCAGGCATTGGATACAAATGAAGATTTTGGATGAAGGCATCTATTTTGGGATATCCTGATGATCTTCTCAAGGGTTAATTACAGGGGCATCGGGCTGGAGCAAGAGTGACAAGTGAGAGGGAGACTGTGAAGACTTAAGCTCAGGATTAGGCAGAGAGAATTCAAGAAGGCTAGCGGAGATAAGCATTGTGTCTAAACAAGATACGGCAGGAATAGGGACCAGGAATGATTCCTGTTTCTGGCCTGGACAGATACCTGGATTTCAGAGCTGAAGGAGAAAACACTTTAAGAACAATCACATGACATTCTCAGGGAGAGGCCTGCCATGTTTGCCTGACAAGCACAAGGGCCTGGAGGGTGTCCAGATTCCGCATTCTGGCGGAAGTTGGTTATGTGACTCCGAAGATCTGGGGGCAAGATCTATCTTAGAAACTTGAATTTGGGAAGCAAGAGCCTCCTTTGGTAGTTGAAACAGGGCACTGTTTGGCTGGGGATTCTCTCTGGATTAAGAATAGGACAAAATAGAGAGTGGTCCTAAGAGGGCTGTGGAATAGATGTTGGGAAAATAGCATCATAGCTTGAGAGGAAATCACTTTTCTAGATCTAAGCCATTTCATTTCCAAAATATTACCTGGGTTTAAGAGTGTGTGAATTATCGTGAACAAAATTTTAAATGTTTATCTTGAAAATAGCATCCCTTTCATTATCTTAATGAGGCGTCTCTCCTCTCTCCAAATATATTTGAACCTATTTCTTTCCTTATTAATATTTATTTGGTGTTTCTTAATCCTGGTTGATCATTAGAATCATAAAAAACTTAAATTATATATAATTAAAACTATGCCTTAGTAAAATTTTGATCTCTTGATTCTGGGTATCCCCGGCACAATAGTAATTTCCCACCCTCTTCAGGGGATTATAATGAGCAGCTGAAATGGAAAAGAGTTTTCTGAGGTGATTGTTTCAATTCCGTAATGTTGTATGACAGTTATAAACTAAGGATTCCTAACAACTACATGACCCCACCTTGACCTCTTTTCTGAGCACCAACACATGTGTATTTGCTACTTGGTGTTTTCACTTCTAATAATTATTTCAAACACATCATTCTCAAAGTCATTTTTTTTTTTTTTTTTTTGCTGTGACTCAAGACCTGACATCAACAAATTGGAAGAGGAAAAGCTTATTTTAGCTCACAGTTTCAGAAGGTCACAGTCTATTCACAGGTGGTCAACAACAGTGGAAGGTGTGAAGAAGGCAGAGGTAGGGGCAGCTCCCCAGGACTTGCACACAGGAAGCCAAGTCTCGCCAAGTCCAGCCTCCTCTACTCTGAGAGGAAAGGAGCAGTATATATGTACTTCCAGGTGTGGTAAGCCCTCATCATGTGGCCTGTAATCCAATCTACAAGCTTGAAATCCAATCCACACACATTCAATCCGCCCCTCCACAACAGGCTCCAACCCCCCAACAGCACGTGGTTCCATAGACAATCCATAACACCCAAATACGTGAGGCTTTTGGGGGACATCCCAGATCCAAACCACGGTAACTTGCTTCTCTCGGACGTTCCTGTCTATAAAGGCCTCTACATCTGTGCACTCAGGCCCCAGCGCTGGGAGCCAGCTCCAATCTCCTGTCTCCATCGCATTCTGCCTCTTATCCATCAGCGGGTCTGACTGCTTGGCCATTCACGCAGTGCCTGGACTCACTTCCGTGTCGCCGTGTCAAGCCCTACAGCCCATTTCCAAGTCCTTCTGTCTTTCCTAGGTAGCTATAGTCACTCCAAAATCATCTTCCTGCCTTCACTTTTTGTTGCCTTAAGATCAATTATCTATGTAGCCAATAAACTACGGTGGCATTAGGATGCAGGGGAACCCAGGCCTTTGGAACAGAGTTTAGTCGCCATAGGGATGGAATAACAGAAGCCCTTCTCCCAGGCTGCCTTATCACGCGGTGCCTTCAAAGTTAACACCGTAGCTTCATATCTGATACGTTCCCTCCTGGTTTCAAGCTTCCGGTTTCCATCCTACATCTGTACCTGCCTCTGATACTCTTGCTTTGGAGCAGATCTTGGGATTCCTGTCCGGGGTTCACTGAAACGCCTGGCTCCTCAGATCCTTCTCACACTTTGGTTTGCCCGTGTCTAGTCTCAGAGTCCCCCAAAGTGGACCTGGCGCGTTATACAGGAACCCAAATTGAATTATTTAAGACTCATTTGGTAAGGTCTCTTGGTTAAAGCTATGCCCTTTGTCAGCCTGATCTCTTGCCTAAAATTTCCACATAAATCCTTTTGCGGGGATAATTAGAAAGGAAAAGAATAACTAGTGGATACTTAAAGATTTGGCTCATGCTGTTGTTGGAGTTGGCTACTCCAAACCCTGCCGGGGATGTTGGCAGGCTGGAGATCCAGGCAAGAGCCCACCATGAAACTCAAATCCAAAACCAGTCAGTGGGCAAGCTTCCCTTTTCCTTAGGAGAGGTCAGCCACTTCTCCGTTACAGTGTTCACCAGTGAGGTGAAACCCACCCACCTCGTGGAAGGAATTCTGCCATGTTCAAAGTCTGATACGAAACTTTCACGGAAGTATAATACTTGGTCAATGTCTGGGTGCTGTGTCCTACAGATTGACACATTAACAAAATTATCATTATAGGAAACAAGTGTCTTTTTGAGGATATAAACATTGCATCAAGCAAATATTAGTTACATGTGAAATATCACTCCTCTCCCAGTCAAGAGCTCTTCTCATGTGCCACTTTTCTTTCTTTCAGGGATGCTCTTTAAAGTACCACACACAGGTAATCTGTGCGCAGCTCTGAGTAAGAAGTAAGGAATTCATGGCTCCCAAGTGAATAACTGAGTTGATAATTCAAAGCAGAACTTTCTAAAAGTTGTTTTTTGGGTTCTATGGTAAGTTTGTTTCCAAAGCTCTTCAGAAAGGTTCTGTAAGCTACGAAGGTTCAGTAAACTGTAAATGACAAAAAAACCCAGGACCACATCTGTCTCACTCACTGTTTACTCTGGTGTAGAATCACATCCTTTGTGGATGTATAACAAATATTTGTAGAAGGAATAAGTAGGCTTGTTTTCTCCCAATTAAACTAGTCTTATTTTTTTATTTTTTCCTGAATATTATGACTTTTTAATGCCACAACGTTTTCTGACTCTCACAGTTTCCTCCCTTCATCCTCCATTCCTCCTTCCTTCCTTCCTTCCTTCCTTCCTTCCTTCTGAATCAATTTCAGTTCTGAGGAAAATGCAGCCCAGCTTAGAGCGCCTGATGGGCAGTATTACGGGACTGCGTGGGGTCGCCAGTGGCCCCACGTGATCTCTGAGTGACCCTGGCCAGGCGAGTTAGCGATTTCTTCTCCTTTCCTCCTCCTCCTCTTCTTCCTTTGTCTTCTTCTATTCAGCTTTCCTTTTTTATTTTCACATATTCGTGACACACTTCTAGGTTCTTCACAGTAAATGGAGCAATGTTACAACTCATTTTGTAGGTACTGGGCAGATTAAACGAGAATTTATACGATATGCTTGGTAGAGCACCCGCTGCACGCGCTGTGCTAGGCAGTCGTTTATCATTGTCCTCATAAAGCAGTAATAGCCATACCATAATAGCAATTATAGTGCTTCCATCCTTGCCTAATTTAGTAATTCTTCAAACAGATCGTCCCTGCAAACTTACTGCTTTCAGGAAAAACTATTGGATTAGTGGATTATTTATCTCTCGCCCAAAAACTGTCTCCAAAGCTCACTCACCTTTCTGCCTCCGACGTCAGACGCTTCTTTTGCTGTGAACACTCTGTGACGGTGGTAAGAACCAGTCCTGCGGACCGCCGTCTGCACCTTCTCTGCTACGTCAGTGATGTTCCTGTTCCTCCTAAGCCGACATCAGCTAAGCTCAGCAGGTGTGAAATAAGACACTCTTAATTCTTAATTTCTATAGTATTTTATTGTTAGTCCCTCGTGTTATTGAGAGTTAGTCTTGGGAGAACATCGCTTCGCACCTGGGAGCCAACGGACCTTACTTAGCATCACGCTGTTGGTGGTCACGAGGACCCGCGATTAGGCTGAGAAGAAGGGTGTTAACCAGGTGTCCTGGCCAGCTCCCAAGTTTAGCTCAGTCAATTTTACCTCCCGAAATTCTCCCCTGTCCTTTCAATTGGACATGGTATTCCTCTTGGCTTCCGGTCCCAAGCTGAGGTCCACGGGACTGTGGCGCGGCTGCAGAACAGCTGCTGCATTCCAGCGCCGAGGTGCTGTCCACAGATTCCCGTGGCGGAGGACTGGAGAGGCTTGCGCGCAGCTTGGACAGGGTATCAGCTTGCTAAGTGTTGGGGACCCTCGGGGGGACTTCGGGCAGAGCAAGATGCTACAGCAGTGACGTACACTGATTCATTGCTGTCTCCGGGAATGTCATGGGCTTTAGCAGCATGGACCAGAGCCGGCGAGTTACTTGTTCTGCCAGCCTGAGAGTCTGTGTGACAGGAAAGGCTGCTCGGTGTTCACAGCAGGATGCTGTGATTGGCAGGAGTGGGAAGCCCCGGGGGCGAATTTCAGCTGCTAGGTCTGGCCAGACGGGAGAGGCCTGCCGTGTGCGCTAGGATGGGGATAAGCGCTTCTAAGATATCTAGCCCGTTGAGTTACCCTGCTTTCGGCATTTGTATTTTCTTGGTGGAATGCTAATGGCCCATAACCTGGAGGAATGTGATGATAAACACCATAATGACCACAGTGAAATCCCACGCACTGACGCTTCCCGGGGCGAGCGCTCCTTGACTACACAGAGGCAAGAACAAGAAGACAAGTAGTTGAAATATCTAATTTTATGCAACCACAAGGCCCCTAAATGCTAAAAAAAATCCTGAAAATAACTTCTTCAAATCATAGGACTAATAACAGAGAGTGCATTCCGGACCTTCTAAAAATCTCAGACCTTGAAATTCTGAAGGGAATTGCTCCTATTCCACTGTTTCACGCATTGCCAAATCCAGCCTGGAAGTTCAAGATCAAGGTCCCAGTGGTGGTTGAGGTAATGAGCCAGTGATGAGCTGTCGTCTATATGAGCATGGAGACAAAGGGAAATGGACCTAATTTGTCCCAAGGAAGTCAGGCGGAGACTCGAACCACAAATATATGGAAACCCCTGGAACTGCATGCATTTTCTCTCTTCTTTCCGCATCTTTCCTCCCACAGCTTTCCCAGTTCCCTTTGTCTTCCAAATGTGTTCTCACTTTTATTTTCTCCGTGAAAGTCCTTTCACCCTAATCCCATTATGGAAGAAGTCAAAAGCAGTGATTCAAAAGGATAGTGAACTAGGAAAGGCTCTGCTCTCTGTCCCTAAATCGCCTCTGTAGAAATTACAGAAGGAAAAGGGAAGATCACCATTAGGAGCTAACTTAAGCACTGCTAAAAAGAGGTGAGGGACGTCGCCCAGGAGTTAGAGTCACATTACATGTGACTTAAATATAAAGTGCATACAACCTCTGATGTATAAAGCTTTCTTTTTGTGTATTATCCTAAAAAAGATAAAGAAATGCATTCAAGAGGTTTTCCGTGGAGAATTGTATATGAGATGAAAACAGAAGATAGAAAATTATAATACTCGCAGAAAATAAATGTTGTAAAACAAATTCTGATACAGATTATTTTGAGGTGTTATAATGTAAACCCATTTTATAACGCAATTCCGTAGTTTTGGCACAATCCTTTGCCATACGCACAGTGTCACGAAGACACTAACTCCTCCGTGACACCCTTGTCAGACACCTATCTCTGCACCCCGAAAATACACGGAAGCACAACAGGATTGTCACCTGTGCTCTGCTGTGTCCCGATTGTAAGATCCATGCATAATAGATAAAATGCTAGTTTAAGAGCAGATTCTCATTTACATAAATGGAGAGGTCGGCGGCCTGTAGGGAGCAGGTTTTGGGCAATTGCTACTGACTTTCTTACAATTTCTGTGATATATGACATTTGAAATTAGCATTAACCATTTTCTACAAAACAGTTAAAAGGTTTTAATCAGGGTTTTTTTGCATAGTGTTTAATAGCTGCTTTCGATGGTATTGGTGACATTGTTTGGCTCAAAATGAAATATGTTTTGTGTGACCCATCATTTATTTTTTATTTTTCTGTATATGTGTGTGTGTGTGTATAGTGTGTGTGTGAGAGAGAGATACATAACATATACAATGAACTTGAGCATTTTTTGCACACATATAGCACATCAACATTACAATCCCTTCCCATTTCTGGCCCTCCCACATCCTTCCCATCCTCCCTAACTCCCACTATCATGCCCATTTGGTTCTGTAGAATGCCTGTATTCTGCGTTTCCCAAATCAGAGAAACCATGTGATATTTACAATAGTTTATCTTCTGTGTCTGATTCACTTCACCATGCAAATCACCACTCTTTTCCCCCCATTTTATTGATATGTATAAGTGCAAAATTTAAGGTTCACAATGAAGTTGAGCATTTTGTGCACCTACATATCTTGTCAAGGCTCCTGCTTATGTCATTACCTGTTATGGCTGCTGAGGATTGCTTCTGGTCTGGGCTCCAGGAGGCCTTTTCCAGCGGAGCTTGCATTTTGTCTGTAGTATGCACTTCCCACAGGTTTGATTTTTAGAGGCTGCCAGCTGCTATAAGTTCCCACTTCTCCTAGATCCACACTTAACCTTCTTCTGAGGATCTGGGCTCCAGGCTTTCCTCTGTCTGTGATTGCTGGCAGCTAAGGGGTGGGCTCGGTGGCCTGGCGCTGCTTTCTGAGCTGCTGTTTTCCTCCGTTTCTAAAATATCTTCAGGATTTCTAACCTTCCCATGGCCTCCTTTCATTTGTTGGGGCCCTCCTTCCTCTCCTAGCTCTGTCTGAGGTTCCAGGTCCTGGCAGCTCCCAACTGTTTGCAATCAGCCTGGGGAGGTTTCCTGGGCTGCTATTGGCCTCTGTTTCCAATGTGTTTTCAGGATTTCTGACCTTCGTGCGGTCTCTTTTCAATTGTTGGGATGTTCCTCCCTGCCCTGGCTACATTGATCAGGTGTTTTTTGACTATATTTTTAACTTTCTAAGAGGCTCTATTAGGAGACAATGCACAGCTTTATTATTCTGCTGCCATGGTGACTGGAAGTTCTATATGATTTTATGGCCCAACATTTAGTACAATTCCAATATATGGCCTTTTTATTTTCTCCCTATATGAAGTTACTTGATATCAGACCAGAAAATGACACCAAGAAACAGTAAGTCTTGCTAAATTACTCCTTTTCCTCTGTCATGACAACAGCTAGCTTAGCTTAAGAGATTCTTTGAGTTGGCGATACAGCCAAAGAGGGGGTGAAAATACCACTATGCATTCATAGTCAGAAGTATACTCTTTTAAGATTACAAGAAAAATTCAAAACTAGAATTTTTCCCTTTCTCCTATGTGTTCTACATTCATACCTGCAAAGTCAAACTTCGATTGACATGTTAGTCTGAACAGGCTAAATTACATTACAGTCACAACTCCCAAAGGGTCGCGACTTAAAGTAACAATGGTTCACTTCTCTTTCTCGTGACATATGTGTCATGCAGCCTTGGAGTCATCCTCACTCCAAGACATAGACCATGAAGAAGTAACCGCATTATTTTTAATCCACAGAAAAAGGTAAGGGAGAGGTGGCAGATGAGGTTCTCATTCTTAAAATCTCTGCCCAGAGGGGATGTTATTCTACTCAAATTTGACCTGTCAAGTTCTCTATTCAAAACCAGAACTAGAAATATTTAGTTTCTGGTAATAATTTCGAGAATAGCCTAGCCTTTTAGACACCCAAGATAACTCCATTTTAATCGTGCATTCATTGAAAGAATCTGAACCTTTGTGTGCTTCAGGGCTACCCTCTCTGCTAAGAATGCAGGTCTTGACAGTTGCATGATTTTGAATGATTTTTATTGTGTTTGATCAAAAATCCTCATATATCTTTGTGTAGCAGAGCGGTGGAGAATTATAAACAGGATTACAAAGACGTTTAAAAGACTGCTTTGTGTTTACAACGAAACTGCCAACGAATACACTAACATGCAGGGCAAACTTTCACGTGTTGAGTGTAGACAGCAACCAAACGTCAAGTGTCATCAAGCCTGGTTCGGACAGACACATAGGTGAGGGGCAAATCTGTGTTGTACTTGGCAGTGGCCGCGTCATTATTGTTGAAGCTGGAAACCTGTCTGTTTATCCATCGTGTAGCTGAAGAATAAAAACACGAAGATTAGGAACAGGAACACAATTTTAGTTGAATTTTTGGAGAAGAAAAGCTTAGGGATGGGTGAACATTTTCTGTTGACCTACACCATAGTTCCAAGGTCGTTATCAGTAAAGAGGCTTGCTATAAGTAAGGAGGTATGTGTTTATCCTGAGAAAATCTGTTATCCGAGTGGAAGCTTATATGTGAACACATGAAAAATTCTCTGTGTGTCAAGCAGGCTACTTGTTCAAATGTTGGTACAAATTTTCTGTTAGTAGTGAGTTGAGTAGAAGATGTGGGCCACATTCCCTATGGTAGAAGTTTAGGGCTTCTTCAAGAAATGTAAAGTGATATGCTAAGTCAATTTAGTTTATTTGAGTAATTGACTAAGTGACCAATTTTGTATGTGCCTTTACCCCAAGAAAAATTGTAGCTTGAGTTGTGTGGCATAGGATGTAGACTAAACCTCAGTTTTGGCCTCGATTCACTGCAGTAACGTTTTTTCCTTGTCCCCATCACAAAGGTTTGCACAGCTTTCTAACTCAATGAGTCTGAGAAGCTGTCATTTCTTCAGGACAGAGCATTCTTTTCTCTTAAGCCATGTGAGGATGAACTGCTGATGACTGCCCTGGGACCTCTAATGGGTCCAGTAAACTCTGTAATTATTCTTTTGGACCACTGTCACCCACCCTCTCATTTGCCAAGGGACAAAGTCACCTAATTTTTCTTCATTAAAACATGAACTGTCCAGGGAAAATTAAATTGTTACTAAATGGAAACCAGTCAAATGGCTGAGGCCAACAATTGTTGGCAACATTTCTGTTGAATTGTGCAGTCTGCAAATTGCAGGCAGCTTGTGGGTCCTGAGGCTGTCGCAAGTAACAAGGGAATGTGGCTCTTTTTCCCAACAGGAAGAGTCCCTGCCCAGTGGTCGGGCCCTGGGCCATGGCTGAACCTTACTGCCTCTCCCAAGGAAGGCTTTCTGTTTCACCCACAGATGGGACTATGATGATGTCAAAGACAAACATTTGCCTGATTGTTTTTTCTAAGCACGAAGCAGCCTAGTTACTCACTGTAAATTGTGTCTTTTTATTTTTTTCTTTTTCCCTTCTATCCTCTCCAATATAAAGCTACTAAAGGAAAAAAATGTCATCCTATGAAGGTCTTTTTTCCCCATGGTATGTCTTAAGGAGCCAGCGGGCAAGCATTCACATAGGAATGGTATGGTGGAGGCCACTCTGACCTCCTGGCCTTCCCTCTTCATTCGGGCACTCCCAGATACCTGGTGTTAACATGCCACCAGGACCTTCCAGGCCTCTTGTCACGATCAGGCCTTCGGGCAGAGCCTCCCTGTAGTCGCTGTGTCCTGTCTCCTTTCACCCTCTTTTTACCTGTACGTATGACCCTCTGGTCTTAAGCAAAGTGACCTCTGCCAGTGATGATTTAAACATTTGTTGAGCATTATGTATGTACCAAAAATGGCAGCTCAAAGCATGCAATACCTTGCTCTATTAGACACACTTGCCTTATAACAAAGTCCTTTTAATAACTTAATCCGAAAGAGGGACTAACATTGAAAAGTCTGGAGCAAAGGAAGGGTGCACTTTTTAGGTGTGACAGAGAGCAGAAGACTTTCTAGCACCCTCTAACCAGGCTAACAAGGCAGCACGGCACAGGAGCTCAGCAGCACGCTTTCTCGGGAGGCACTCTTTCCTTTGCTCTGTGGGCTCCTGTGTCACATGACACCATGCCTCAGAGCTGCCTTTTGGGCCACTTTCCAGCTCTCCCCGTGCACTGACTCCTGTGAAAGAACCAACAGGAGTTTGCATAGTTTAAGAAAAGGGTTACATGTTTCCTGAATCAAGAGTGTTTGGGGAAATATTGTATTTTTTTCTGTACCATTCCCTTTGGTCTGTATTTGTCATGCCAACCCTAGGAAATATTTCCCTGTAGAGGTGTAGTACAATCGTGTTACTGCTGGGGGATTCTTTTGTCTTTTAAAATGATTTGAAGTATAATACCTGGTCTTGGACCCAATTTCATATGAGGATGAAATCGACATAATACAATGTAAGAAAATTTCAAAATTTGTTGGATGTTATGTTTTAAGTTACAAAATCTTCTGTGTAGGAAGGCTTAAATAATATAAAAGTTATATAAATAGGTTTTAAATTTCCTATATGTGCTATGGTTATCATGGGATATTGATATTACAATTAGTTTAAATCTTTCTTATATTCTCTATTTCTATGTATTCCAGAAGTGTTTATCTCAAAGAAAAAGATAAATGGCACTTAAAAGTAAAGTCACTGATTCTTTAGTTAGGAGACTTTATTCTACATTTAAAATGCACAATTAACATGAAGCACGTTGATTCCAACCAGGCTACTATGAGAATTAATTACACATGGGTATAAAAGCACAATAAAAAATTAAAGCTGTCTAGGTCGCTCCTCACATAAGTCCAAAGCACACGCAATTGAGGCCGAAGTGGCTCCTTTCCTATTCAAGGGCGAGAGATGAGAACTGAGTCCCAGACCCAGGAGGGAGAGCGGGTGGCGCGCCAACCTGTAAGGCGAGAGCAGGAAGCGCGAGCGCCCTGAGGGCGGCACTTCCGGTACCGTCTCCTTTCTCCCTGCCCTTGACAAACGGGGCCCCAGAGGGCCAGGCCAGGTTGGAACTACACGAATGAGTTCTCAGCCGCAAGACTGAAAATTTGTGGGGAAAGCAAAGCAGCCATTTAGTCATGACAGAATTTTACTTTTCAAAAATGGGAGTTGAGATACATTTCATGAATGCTTTTTAGCTTAATAGGATTCTTAGAGGCGATTTCAGGGCATGGTTCAAGACACAGACCTGCCTCTAGTGTTTATAATAAAGAGCTGTGCTGTGACAGATGTACCTTGGCAGTACTCTCTGACAGTGGAATTCCAGTGGCAAGTATCAACAGGGGTAGCAGGTGTACAGATGATCCAGGGATCAGGCAAAGTAAAGGATCCATCTGGCAGTTTTTCATCGTCCGGGAAAAAATATTGAGGAGAGGGCATGTGGAGTGTGAAGGTCAGGGAAAGAAAAGCAAGTCAACACCGAGATTCATGAAGCAGGATCTCTGGAAAGCCTAGCTTCAGAAACAACGCAATGGCATAAAAAATCAAATCAGAGCTTCACGTGCAGCCCAAAGCAGGGACTCACTGGACACAACGAGAGAAATAAAGCTGCCCCACCACTGGTCCAGCTCGCTCCCTGATGTGCTTACTGACGCCACTGGAAACAGAAATACCAAACTCCGTGTCCATGGAAAGACGGGAGTGGGTTTCCCCAGACTCATTTGGTTGTAAAGGGCCAAGAAATGCCCAAGTTATTCCAAGAGTTTTGGATAAGAATGAACCATGGTAGAGCATCATCAAAATTCTAATCAGAACTATAAAATACATAATCTCTTATATTTTTGTGCCTATTTTTTTGCCGTGCTCCATTCTATCATTACACTAACAAACTACCAGTGCTTATGTACAGCTCAGAGGTCTCTGACCTTTAGTCTACACGTGACTCCTAGCCACAAGGGATGTAGGCAGAATAAATTTGTTTAGAAAGGGTGTGTCCAGGACAGTTAATAACCACTTAACATACTTTGTGCATTAAAAAGTGCAACCAACAGTGGAAAAAAATTGTCAGGGTCAAGTGAATGGAGACTCCACAAAGAACTACCACGTCTCCTCCATCACTACTCACAGTGCCCTCCGTGATGGTAAGGGACTAAGTGAAGCCCACTGGAGACAATTTAGAACATTCTTGTAATACAGAAAGGCTGTAAAAGAGAATTCTAAGAATTAAAATTCTTCCCTTAAGGAATTTTAATCAAATTGGTGAAATAAATCATTTGGATACAAAGCTGTATAGGTATAATAGATCCTTTATTAGTAATGGTCCTGAAGGAAACCACAGTCACGTTGGCTGGAAAGAGTGAGGTGAGGTTACTTAAGAAATTATTTACAAAAGAAGTTAAAGGAAACAAAAAAGAAATGGGTTATCACTGGAGAGTGAGGTCTTACTATCCTTAGGTCTGGAGGTACAAAGAGGAGAAATTTCTGGAATGGTGAAGAAAGCTGTGACCATGCAGTAGAGCTGCTGACAGAGCCATGGCTTTTGGTGGAGTTTACATGAAGCAGGAGAATAAAAGCCGTCCCTACCTCAAGCCTCAAGTGTTTTTCTGTGTCTCCCTTCGACTGGCCCCAACCTGAAGGCAGATGAAAGCATCCAAGGAAGGAAAGTTCCATCTCTGGGTCAAGTAGCATGGAGAAAGATGAAGAGTGCACCCAAGCAGGAAAATGGAAAGTACATGCAGCACAGAAAACAACGCGTTGAAGTGATTGGCATCTTTTCCACTGCATTGCACGAGGCTGGTACCTTTTCTGTATAGAAGCAGATGACTACAGCAAAGAGAAACAGTCAGGCTTTCAACTTCCAGTCGCAAATTTGACTTTGGTTGACTTCGTGGGTCATAGGTTACTTTGAGGCTCATGCTTTGGGGACAAAGAAGTCTAAGTTCCAACAGCTGCCTTCATGGTTCAAAGACCTCACAGATGTTGGAATCTTGACTTTTGTCAATAACGTGGAGAAAAGAGTAAGCTTTTCGTCTAATAGAGACTGGCAAAAGAGAGTGTTATCACACCTTTACTCTCTCCCTGCATCTTGAGCCTAGAGGAACAGCATTCTGGGAAAATTCGGTTTACGGGAAAGCCTCTGAGGGTGACAGAGAAAATAGCGGTTACCTTTACACCTCTCAGGGCAGAGACAAAATATTGTGTATCATATGGCAAAGCTGCATTTAAAGATAAGATTTACAACTAGCTTATTTGGCTCTATGGTAGAAACTACTAGCAGAAAATAAAAAAGTAGCACATTATGTAGAAAAATTATTAGTTCAGGCATTGACATGCTGAAATAAACTGATTGCCTCTGAGACATTTGAATGATTAGAGAGATACAGACAGCCGTATGAGACCAAGTCGAAGGCAGGGGCTTGGACTGTGCGCGTAGGTATGAGAGTAGTTAAGCACATGCGGTGAGTAATTGCTGTCACGTAAGTACTTATATGCTGGGAAATCTTTTCAAGTTCTTTGCAGGTATTGTCCACAACATAGCATGTACTTGCAGTTAGTAGGTCAGAGTCAAGCTCGTCAGATTTCAACAGGGAAAAAAATCAATCTCTCCTGTCATAAAAACACCAAAGGAATAGATACCTACCGCGTGTGGATTCTGGAGTTGCATTCATAGAAGCAGAGAGTAGCAAGGTCGTTAACAGGGCCTGGAAGAGGGGGAAGGTTTAGGGAGGCCCAAGTATGTGAAGTTTCACTTTGACAGCACAATCAGTGGAATAAATTGTACAACATGGTAGCCACAGTTATAACAAAATATTGTATCTTTGAAAGTCACACGAGAATAGATTTTCTCACTACAAAAAAAGTAGGTATGCGAGGGAATGTGCACGTTATTCAGTTTCACTTAGCCATTCCACCCACAATATGTGTATATCAAAATACCACATTGCACACCATTAGTATATAACTCTTGTCAAATCGAAGAAATCAATTAATAATTTTTTGAATATAAGGACTACCAGATTCCGTGAGCCTGAGCTGACAGTTCCAGCTCTCTGCTTCTTTAGGGTCTGCCTCCGTTTTTCACGCTCTCTTTGGCATGGCACCCACCCAGCGGCCGCGCCCAGGGGCGAGACTGCCTGGCGCTCCCCCGCAGCGGTCTTTCTTTGCTCCAGACCTCTCTTGCCCAGCGGAGGCATTGGTCCCGTTTGTATCGTGGCCTGGTGGGTGCCCCTCTCCATCCTGCCTCCTCCTTTTTGCTGTCTCGGTTGTACTTCTCAACAAGCTTTCTGGACGTCTAATTCCTTATTAGAGTCACCGCCCAAGGGCAGTGGGCTTTCTTCAGCTTTCTGCCTCCGTGCTTGGAGCCGGGCCTGGAGGCCAACCTCTCTCTTCTACTTTCTCCGTGTTTACTGTGGCTGATTGCAGCAGGTGGGTCTATAGTCTTCCGGGATGAATGGACTCAGAGTCCATTTTTAAGACCTAATTCAGGGTAATCCCAAGGCTTAAATGGGAGGAGCAGCAGGAAACTAGCTGATTCTGAAGTTCCACCTTTGTTTTTCAAGTTATGATTACTTGGTAAATCTGCCCTTTGAGAGTTATTTGATTTTGAGAATTATTTTTCAAAGCTGATAGCTTGAGCCTTGTTTGTACTAAATTTATTATATTATAGGGGAAGCGGACTTAAGTAAATGGCACCCCATATTTTCAGAAAACAGGCTGGACTGCTTTTTCTAGTTCTTCTGCAATATGCGATGTCTTAGGGATTTTCAGATGAACTCAAGGTGAAGGCAGTATCACAGATCCTTGTGATGATTAAGAGAACGAGCTTTTGGTATTTCTTTTTAGCTTCGGATTTCTTAGTATTTTTGCCCTCTTCCTGTCTATTTTCCTCTTTCTGAAGTATCAGGAAAAACTATTAGTTGAAGAAAGTGTTCTCATCATGTCTTCTTATTTTTTGTCTTTTCTTAGAAGGTGAGAAAAGTAGTAACAAACTTCCATTATTAGGCTTACTTTCTCTAGAAAAAAAGTCCCCAATGTATCATTTTCCAATTAATAGAAAGTTCAAAAATATGTATCATGTGTTATTTCTATTATGCAGATCTCAGGAATCATTCAGAATAAAATAATTTGAACACACTTAAAAATTAATTTTGAGCATAAATTTAAAGTGGTTTCACAGCCATATGGAAACTTGTGAAGGGCTATTTGAAAGTCAGAACTGACAGCATTCATTGAGCTACTGTCTCTCGAAGACCTTAATTTTTCCAAATGCTTAATTCATCTAATGGAAATTTTTTCTCCATTTCCTTCACACTCTCTCCCCATAGTCAGAGACCAATGGAGGCGGTGGGGGGTGTGGGGGGGCAGGCTCAGGTACTGAGAGGGACCCTTGTTTTTGCATTCCAGCTTTCCAAAGGGCTTCTGCCTTGGGTACCTTTTTAACATAAAGACAAAACAAAACAAAAGCCACTTACATCTGTTTGCAAAAAAAAAAAGTAGAGAAAATATTCTCAAATTAGAGGATGGGAAAAACTCACTATAAAATCTGCAGAGATGGAATGGAATGCAAAGCTAAGCAAATTTTAGTGAATAACTAAATCAAATATAGGCCACTGTTTTTCCATATTAAGAAAAAAAGAGGCTAAGCTAAGGGAAACTTGCATGCGCGAGGAAAATCCTTACACACTGTAATGGTTTAATGTTCTCGTTGTTCAGTTTTTTGATTTACCCTCTCCTTTTTTTTTTGAGGCAAGGTCTCCTCTGCAGCCCAGGCTGGTCCTGAACTCACTGCGGAGCCCAGGCTGGCCTTGGACTCAGGGCAATCCTCCTGCCTCAGCCTCCTGAGTGCTGGCATTACAGGCAGGTATCACCATGCCCTGTTTATGTGGTGCTGGGGAACCAAACTCGGGTACTTAGCGCTTAACTCAGTGCTTTAACCGCTGAGCCATTCCTCCAGCCTTCTTTTCAGTTTTAAAACCCTACAATTGAAACCTTCTCTGTCCGTTTTCTTTTTTTATACCTGTGATATAGTTTTGGTGGAAAAGTGATACGAAGATTAAATGGTTGCGGAGAGCGTCAACTATAACAAAGAAGTATTTTTTCAAACTTCTCATATTTTCCAAATGAATAGCTCCATCTCTTTCTTCTGGTACCATGCAAATTACAGACTCTATCTCTTTTCCTTAATTGTGCACCATTCCCACTATGCATCTTACCATAAGCAAGGCAGTCAGCCATAAGGCTTCCAGCCTCTGACCTAGAACATGAGCTAGCGTTGCTTTTCATTTCATTTTGCTTGTATCTCTTGTTAAACCTCACACCAGTCTCCCTCAGTTACTCCCAAGTCTATGTATCTCAAAAGATTCAACCGTTTTTCCATTGAAAGAGCCTTTTTTACAAAGAAAAGAGGCGTAAAGTAGAAACCGTGCCCCCAAAATAATGATTCTCTAATACATAACTTTGCAGTTTTCGAAACCTCTCTACTACATGTTTTTACCCAACAACCACGGCAATGCTGTGAAGTGCATGGCCTGGTTTTATGCTGTTTTCCAGACATATTTGCTCTACATCACAAACACATAAAATGAGAAACTAGGACTGAGACAAAATTCTGCAAACTCTTTCCATGGAACAAAATTTAAGTGGATTTTTTATGAAGTCAACAAAATGTGTTCAGCGCTTGCTGTCTTTCGCCTAACCACGGGCCTCGTCCGGTCCCGAGCCCTGGCGTCTGTCCACAGCCTCCCGTGGCTGCTCAGATCGCCGTACCTCCAGCCTATCCTTGTGCTTCTTCTTTCTTCCAGCAGCAGCTCCTTACATCAACGTACATTGGTGGATGAGACAGATACTGATCGGTGCTGGCCAGCCTGGTTTCCCACCGTTCTGAGGCTTCTTACTTTTGCTAAGTAGCAGTAGGCGATTTGATAGATCGGTAGTTACATTAGTCAGCATTCCATACTGGTAGGAGATGGAAGACACTCAGCTTCTAAGGAGGAGAGATCTAATTGGGCTCGTGGATTCCAGAGGTTTCCTGATTTGGCTCATGGTCATGACTGGGCTGTGCTGAGTCAGTACATCATGTTCAGGATACACAGTAGAAGACGTGGCTACACTGCATGGCGGGAGGGAGGTGCCAGTGTCCTACTATCCCTTTTAGGACATGACCCTAATGACCTAGTTTCTTTCTTTTCGTCCCCATTTCTTAAATGTTTTTCTATTTCCCTGTAACTCCATGACTGTGGATCAATTCTTCAACACGTGAGACTCTGGGGGAAATTAAAGATGCAAGCTGTAAGGGTGATGTTGGGTCCTTTCTGTTTAGATAGAAGTAGAGAACTTACATGGGCACTCTGAAGGTGGCGAGAATAAGGTCAAAACTCTCATTGTGGTGAATGCCTCAGTACCCAAAGAACAGCAGTGAACACAACGTGAGTTCCGTTCCAGTCAGTAACAGAACCATTAGAAGGAGTCAATCAAAACATTTACTAAGTATAACTTCAGTGACCTTAGAGCCTAGAGAAAAGCAAGTCTCCCCTTCTCTATGTGCTCCATGACCCCGGTCTGTGCCATTTGAACGACTGAACACAAATTCAGGCTGTTTGGAAACGGCGACTTTCTTCTCGCTCAGATGTCTTGTTGCCAGCCTGGAGAAGTTATCACATCTTATTGTTTTTCCAGCCCTTAGCTCCACAGATGATTAAAGATCCCTCGTTTCTTTCGCAAAGCCCAGAGGTTTACGTGTACACTCAGACGTCAAGACCATGTCTCCGGAGGCATCGCGCAATCTTCGGTTTAAAATATATATCAAGAAGATGAATGGACGGTAGAAAGGAATCTCGGGCGAAGTGCAGAAAACCTTTATAACCTTCACTACGGAAAAAAGAAAAGAAAGAAAACCAAGAATATGCCCTTTTAAAAACAAATTCACTCAGTTTCTTCTGTGAAATCTAGTTGCACATATCACTTGGTGCTGGAAGTTCCATTTTGTGCTTTGGCAATTAACTGGGATGGATGCGAAATACCGTGACCAGAAGGTCTTCATGTGCCTCAGCCTCACACTTCGTCTTTCACCCCAATCTTTCGGCTGCTCCCCTTTTCTGATTGTGAGTTCCCTTTCCCGGGCTGTTTTTCATCAGATCAGATTTTTTTTTTTCAAATGCCCACGAGACTGATGGAATTTCAACCAGTGTTGACGGATTGGATAAAATCACTAATCATTAAATGAACATTTATTCCAGAGTCTTCTTTCTCTAACAAAAAGAAAAAATGAAAAGAAAAGAAAAAGAGAGACTTGAGAGGAAGAGTGGGACCTGCGAAGAAGAAGCAGTTTTCTGGCTCTTGAATGGAGTATTCCAGACAGAAGCAGCTCCATGTATGACATAGGTGCTGACTGAACACAGTAGTTGCTGTTATCAGGATTTGAATGCACTGCAGTCACCGGCAATCTTGGTACCCAGAATCACAGAGCAGGCTTCCTTTAAGGAGGAAAGGTAACCACTGATTACGACGGCGCATGAAGGTCAGACCTCGGAGCAACGAGGGAGAAAATTTTGCCCATTGCATGTTCATCTCTAAAATACACACGATACGCTTCTGATGCTTGTTAGCCTGTCTCGAGACACCACCAGGTCAAAGTGTCTGTCTTATTATTTTTTATTTTCTTTTGTCTCCTGCCACTTGTCCACTTGATTGACTTGATTGACTAAGAATTGGATCTGTTGGTGTCATGTCACATTGGCTGTGGTTTAAAAATTGAATCTTAGAGTGATGGACCCTCACCTTGCCTTAGATTAACAGATTCAATGTTCTGAGATCTGGATACAAATATAAGCAGGTTTTGTAGTTTTGTTTTGTTTTCTAAGCATGTGTAGACTGTTTTTTTAAAATACCTGTGTACCAGCCTACAAAAGAAGGTTCTAAAAACTTACAAAAGTCAGAGTGATCTAGGGCTCGTTGTCTGTCTCAATGCCAAAGAAGTCAAAAACTGATCACAAAAGACACAGAAAGAAAAAAAATCATCTAAATAACATATAATTGCCAAAATATGATATAACTTAGAAAATAAGAATTGACAGTGCTAAAGGAAAATGACAATAATATATGATTTTTGAAATACAGCTAAAGCAGTACTCAGAATAATATTATCTCAAATATTAATATTTATATTGGAAAATAAGGAATAAATGTATGACCAGGCAATTGATGGAGTAATGACAAAATAAAACTAAAGTAATTGAAAAGGTAACAAAAATATTAACCAATGGGAAAGAACAAAGAAACTATAAATAAAGCAAATAAAAAGCAAAATTGATTCTTTAAAATGACTAATAAATTGCAAGTGTCTAATGAAAGCGATCAAGAAAAACGAGAGAAAACAGAGTAAACCATATTTAAATAAAAGGTATATTACAAATGAAGAAAATATTAAATGGAAATGACAAGTTGACTTGTTGCTTTTGGGTTTTGATCTTAAAATATCTTAAAGACGGAGCAAAGTGTCCGTGTTCAAGGGATAGTTAAGTCCCCTAAAGGCAATGCCATGTTTTCAGTGAGGCTTGGCAAAAGTGACTGGGAGCACGCGATTATTTATGAGCCTTGAGAAAGTTCTGGAGTTGTTAGTTTCACAGTTTCCTGGTACTTTTTCTTTCTTTCCTTGGAAGTTGTTCTTAACCGCTGAGGATTTTATCCTGCACTGCAATCTGGTAACAACATCCGGCAAAAGCAAGACAAACAGAACAAACCAAAACAAAAACATATTTTTAAAAAACCCTCAAAACTCCAAAAATATAAAGGGGTTACAGTGCTATGCCACTGTCCAATGCTTAAGATTTTTTTCCTATAACTTTGTCCGGAAGACTTTCAGACCATTTGCTTCCTTTTAACTGATGGTAGAAGTTAGTGACAGAACTATAAATTCTGGCCTACTAGTTTTAACATCCGTGTTGCTTATTGTATTATTTCTATTGCTGAGCGTTTCCATTGCTGATAAATAAAATTTTCCATTTCTTTGAATGTCTAATGATTTTTGATGATGCACCGATAACTATGTCGCATTGACCAGGCTCTGAATTCAGTTTATTTTTCTAAGCTTGTTCCGTTCTACAGATTGGTAAAACCGCTGGTGTATCAATCACTTTCATCCGTTCGTGGCCCGATTTAGAATTTGTAAATGTTGGTTTATATTCCTTTTCCCCTTAGTCTGGGGTCAATAATTTAATGATAGGACATAACCTTTATGTGGACAATAGGCTTATTCCGCAGTTCCAATGCAAAGTTTGAGCATTTTAGCTGGATTCAAATTCTAAACTCTTTGTCTCTTCTCCAGTAGAAAGCTACCAGAATTTTTGCTTGTTAGTTTTATCAGGCAGCTTTCTGGTTATTATTTATCCCTAGGTGTATTTCCTGGGCAAATCCAGCTCAGAGGTCTACCAAGGATTTGAGAACATTTTATTTATAGATGGATATAGGGGGTCCCTCCACGATGGCACCATCTGTTTTTAGATTTATCCTGTATTGTCATTTTCCTCAGGTCACTAATAACTCAGCCTTCTGTTTGAATCCTTTCCTCTTAACACCATGGAAATTTAGGGTTACTCTAAGAAAAGAGTCTTATAAATATGAATATTACCTAGTTCGGTCTCTTCTATCAAAAGTCAGAGCGCCTTCAGTTTCTGGCTGACTTCACTCTTCAGTGCTTTATGAAGTTAACTTTTGTGTTTTGTACAACAGTTATTGGTAGGAAGGTGACTCTGATACAAGTTACTACAAACTTAGTCTGACAGAAACTGTTACTGTTATTGGCAGGGTGATTGGTCTGATAAAGTACTACTACCGTTACTGAACCTGAAACCAGTTCTGACTCTTTATACAGTTAGAAAATATTATAGTTGCATTGTAAAATGACAATTTTATTGCACTCATTTAATATTAGAGATATATAACTTACTCTTGTAAATCTAGGTGTTTCTGCTGAAACCCTATCATTGTCCTTCGAAACCCTATTCATATATTATCTCTTACATGACCTACAGCCAGATTTTTTAAAAAAGCAATTCACCAAGCAATAGTGAAGGCTGCTTTCCTTCCTTCCTTCCTTCCTTCCTTCCTTCCTTCCTTCCTTCCTTCCTTCCTTCCTTCTTCCTCAGTGAGGGAATTCAACCCAAGGCCTCATTTAGTTTTGTATAGACACTATTTTTCTCAAACATTACAATAGCCTAAAGTTGGTGTCTCACTTCTCCTGTTATAGCAAAAGGCCATTTGGTGAGATGAAATGATGGGGTTCAGAGTACGTATCAGAGACTAAGGGACGTGGGATCTGAACGAAGTTTTCTGGATACGTTCCTGGATATTATGATACTTACTCTTGGCATAATTATCCCCCCCAGGAGCAATTTCTTCTTTTCGCTCTAAGTTCCCTTAGCACCTTGATTTTTTTTGACCACTACCCATACCCTATTTTATAACTGAAGTGTGTTTCTACTCTACTACAGGTCTTGAAGTCAGACTATGTCTCTTCCACGACTATGAGAAATTGTAAAGCAAACTTGTGTGCAGGCCCCATGTTCTCACGTACTCACTGACCATGCATAATCGTTCCTCTCTCCCTCCTTTTCCTCTCTCTCTCTCTCTCTTTCTTTCTCAGAGACTGTAGCACTACATATGGTTGTGAAAATTTAGTAGGACGGAATAATAAATTCACAGTAACGATGGAGTTAAGTAGTGGCCAGTGTTTTGCAGTTCCTTGAAGTCCTTAACTATAAAGTCATTAGCATCTCCGTTTTCTAGAAGAGAAAATAGTGCTTGGCATGAGTAGTGGACTTCCAATAGCGGACGGAGTGGCTGTCAGCATGGCCTCCTGCAGTAACAAGGCTCTCCTGCCCACCGCCCCCTACACGGGGGCAAGGTGAAAGGTCGGGTAGCAGCTCTCCAATCAGTCTTGGAAGGGGAAGCAGTTGACCCTTTGCCAGCATTCTCTGGTCTAATTGACTTCCCGCTGCGAAACCTTTATTTTGAAACAAGACTCCAGAGCCACCACTGGCTGAAAAGACAAAAATAATGTCTGTAACTGTTTGTTTGGCTTGGGATAAAGAGTCCAGAACTCGTAACAAATGCCCTCTTGTTAGCAAATGGAAAAGCACAATTAAGATGACTTCTCCACCAGCTTTAACGAGCTTTCAGCTTCCTCTCTACTTTACTTTCTCATTTTTTAATGAGATACCAATTTCCTCTTGCTCAGCACTAACAGATACTTTACGCAGTAAAACAGACAGCTTTGATTTTCATCGTAGTGTGAAGTTTTTGGTATTAATTTATTCATCTGCGACCTGTGCCGCACTCTTCGCAGGCTAAACGGCCTGTTAATCTTTCAAAATTAACAAGGCGTGTCAGGCCAAAAAAATAAGAGAAGAGGGAAAAAGAATTATAAGAGGAGAGTGGGGAGCGATAAGGAGAGAGCGGAGAGCGGTATTTTCATTCTGCGGCCTTAATTTCAGCATCCTCTGGAAGCGCAGTCCCAGAGCGAGGACTTTGTCTTGGTTCGCGCGTCACTTCCCCAGTTAATATCGGAACGCAACGTCATCTGTCAGGACTGGAGCAACCAGAAGATGTTAGGCCGTGCGCGGAGAGAGAAGGGCCTTGGCACAGGCTGCAGGATCGGCCCCGCCCGCTCTCGGCTGCCCCCTGCAGAGAAGCAGCTTTTTTCCCCTTAAATATTAGTACGCGTTTTTGATACATAATAGTTATACTCATTTTGGGGAATTGGCCCATTTTGGCAGCTTCCTGCTTGTTTATAAGAAGATAATAATATTTTTCAAAATTAAATGCCACGTTATGACTTTACAGAAGCGCAGGAGCTGAGTATAAAGATTATTGAGATTCGCATTCACACACACACACACTCACACAGACACACACAAAAAACCTTTATATTTTTCTGGGTATTTTGCCTTTTTTCCCCTCAAAGATCCAAATTTGATAGTTGGGAGCATGTGACTATTACATTCGATAAACCACCTGACACAAACTCGACCTGTTTCCGCTCTTCTCTGAGACGGCTCTTTCCTTTGCTTCTCTCCTGAACAGACAGCCTCTTTGATCACCATTATCATGTCTATTTATCATTTCTATTTTTCATTTCCAACCTGGTTTTGAACTCACGATGGAATCCAGTCTGCCCTTAGACACACGGCAGTCCTCCTGTCTTAGCCTCCTGAGTTCTGGAATTACAGGCGTGCACCACCACACCCAATTTGGTGGTGCCAGGAAATCGAATTCGGGTACTTAGCACTTGACTTAGTTGTTGCTAGGCAAGCGCTTTATCTGCAGAGCCATTCCACCAACTCAATCATCATTATGTTCAAATTTCTGAAGCCGCTGATCTACTTAATGTATACATTATAAAATTCACTCATATGCCACTGTCTTTTCCCCCCACATTTTATTGATATGTACATGTGCAAAATTCAAGGTTTACAATGTAGTTGAGCATTTTGTGCACATATGTATCTTGTCAAGGTGACAAGGGCTTTCCCACTCTCCTTTTGTCCCTCCCCCGACCCACCCCTCCTTCCCTCCTGCCCCACCCTACTCCCCTCTTTCACTTTGTCTTTTGTCTTATTACTCTAAAAAGATACCCTGATCAATTAGCAGCCACCCGCACTTAGCTGCTCTCTTAACTCCAGTCTCCAGTCTTTTTTCTGTCCTTGTCAATTTTCTTTTGTACAATTTCTCATACAAATAAAACAGTATGGTCTGTCAGTGGCGTTTAGCATTTTGCATTTAGCATGGTGTTTCCAAATTTCATTTGTTTTCTAGTATGTCTGGCCATATCCTTCTTGTTTCTGGTCAAATAATCCATTGTATAGATGTATCACTTGATGTCGTCCTCAGCTGATGGCCATTTGGGCGTCTTATTTTATATTGTTATACATAAAGCTGAGTAAACATTCAAGATCTTGTGAGGGCACGTGTTTTCAGTTATTTTGGGAGTGAAATTGCTGAGATATTTGGTAGATAGATGCTTAATATTTTAGAAAATGATTTTCCCAACTTATGTTCCCATCATCAATGTAAGAAGATTCTAATTATTCCACATCCTTGTTAATATTTTCTATTATTTGTGTCTGTTAGTCCTAGTTATCCCCATATGTGTGAAATGGTATCTCGTTGTGGCTCTGAGTTGCATTTCCTCGATGGCACATGATCCTTATTACTGAGTTGTTTCTCTTATTTTGAGCTTTAGGAATTTCTTTGGTGGGGTGATTGGAACCTGAACCCTGGAAGTAGTACATGCAGATGACATGCTCTACCACTGAGCTATTAATACATCCACCTCAGCCTCAGGAATTCTTGTGTATTCTGAAGATCAGCCGCTCTCCAGGTATGTGAGTAGTGGACATTTTCTTCTTTTCTGTAGATTTTCATTTCACTTTCCTGAAGGTATTATTTGTAGCATGAAATTTTTGATTTTGATGAAGTACGATTTTTTTTCTTTAATGCTCATACTTTTGATTTCTTCTATGGCTTAACTCCAGGTTTTGGGGATTTATTTCTGATTTCTTTTTAGAGTTTTAACTATCCCATTTAGGACTATGCTACATTTTTATTTTAATTTTATGTATATTTGGCTCTTTGTATCCCTTGATTCTGTATCCTTAGATTCAACTTATTGTGAATCAAAAATTTTAAGGAAAATTACTGTTGTGCTAAGATATGCAGGCATTTTTTCTTGTCATTATTTCTTACTGTGGTGTAACAACTATTTACATAGATTTACATTTTTAGGTAATTCAAGCAACCTAGAGATGATTTAAAGTATATGGAAGAATGCACATAGCCTATATGCAAATACTGCACTATTTTACACAAGGGAATTGAGCATCCTGGAACGAATACTACCAGATCCTGAAGGACAACCGTGTTTCATTAAGAGTCTAACTTTATCCTTTCATATATAAAAATTCAATTTTTTCATTTTCTTTTTTAGTTTATATATTCATTATTTTTCTTCCTCCTGTTTTTATTAATATATACGAGCTATATAATGAAATATGTTTGTATTAGCCAACATTTATTTTTTATTTTTCCATATGTGTGTGTATATATGTGTGAATATATATATATATATATATATATATATATATATATATATATATATGCAATACATAATGTTTACAGTGAACTTGAGTATTTTATGCACATATATATATCACATCAACTTTACAATCCCTTCCTATTTTTGGCCCTCCCACGCCCTTCTCCATCCCCCCTAACTCCCATTTGTTCTATAGAATGCCTGTATTCTGGGTTTCTCAAATCAGAGAAACCATGTGATATTTAAAATAGTTTATCTTCTGCATCAGATTCACTTCACCACGCAAATCCCCACTCTTCAGCTCAGCCTGAAAATGTTAAAACTAAGTTCAACAATGTTTTTGCATATCATCCTCTTGCAAAAGCCATGCTAATCTTCTCTGTATCATTCCAATTTTAGCATATGTGCTGTCGAAGCAAGCACCAGTGAGGTTTTAAGATATTACATTACATAATACACTAAAATCCATGATATTTCCATATACAAGCAATGAGCAATAGAAAAAATACAAGAAACAATAACATAAAAGAAAGAATATTGTTTAAAAATATTTTTGAGATAGGATCTTACTGTGTAATCCAGGCTGGCTTCAATTCACGGAAGTTCTACTACCTCAGCTTCCTGAGTGTTGGGGTGACAATGGTACAAAGCCATGCCCATCATCAAGGACTTAATTTAAACACCTTAAATCCAAGCACTCGGGAGTCTGAGGCAGGAGGATTTCTGTGAATTTGAGGCAAGTCTGGGCTACAAGTCAGTGAGTTCCAGACCAATCTGAGCTACAGGAATGAGTCTCAAAAAAAATTAATTTAAAGACAAGAGTTCAAAATTTGCATTGTGAAAACTACAAAATTTCACTGAATAAATTATAATGGAATAAGATAATTGAAGGATATCCTATGTTCATTTATTGGAAGAGTTAATATTGTTAAGATATGAATTTAGCTCTCTCCAAACCAGTTTTCAGAGTTAATGGCATGTCTCTCAAAAATTTAGCTTTTTCTTCTTGCAGAAATTGACAAGAGCCCTTAATTTTATGCAAATCCAAGGAACACAAAATAATCAACATTTTGAAAGAAGAATAAATTCAAAGGATTCTCTGGTTTCCTTTTTTCCTCCCACAGCTTTGGTGACTAGGACCATGTACGGCCATAAAGATTAACAAAACAGAATTAAAAGTGTAAAAATAAACCTTTCTGTTTATAATCAAATGATTTTCAGCAAGTTGGCAAAATAACCCAAAGGAGGAAGAATAGTCTTTTGGATAACTGGTGCTACAAGTATTAGATTTCTGCGGGTGGTAGTGGGAGCGCCTCTGAGGGTGGAGATCCCCACCGGGGAGGGAAGCCAGGACAGGAAGCAGGAACGGGAGATTTGCTGAGGTTCTGGGTGCAATCACGACACCTCAGAGGCCATCTGGCTATTAGATCCTCCCTCACTGCCTACTCCCAGCACCGAACTCAGAGGAATTTTGGCTCCGGCTACCCACACCCCCATAGCTGTTCAAAGAAACCTCTCGGTCAGGTGTTTAAAGTGAAGTCCTTCAATAACAGAAATGTGGGAAGTTTTGTTTTCATTGATATTTATGTCCCAGATATGCTTGGGACCTCAGAATCTAATGTCATGGGCCCTGAAATAGTGAAACTCATAGGGAAGTCGAAAAGTACATAAACAAGTTGAACAAGCAGTTCAAACAAGATATTCTCGAAGAAATGCATGCAATGACCGTGGGCTCAAGAGTAACTTAATAAACAAATAGTGGTCCTCGTGGACATAAAGCTTACTGGGCATACAGAAGCCACAAATAAAAAGTCGGCTGAGGTAAATAAGGACATGCAAGATATGAAGGAACATTTTGAGAGAGGGGGGAGATTTTTGAAAAGAAATCTAGCTGAAATTCAGAATATAAAAAAATACATTTGAAAGCAGGAGAAGTGAACTCAAACATTGGTAGGACAGAATTTCAGACCTTGAAATCAAAACCGAGGAAACAAATGCCATAATTAGGCATAACTCCAAAGACAGAAATGAGCAAAATAGCTGGATACAACAGCTGATGGGTGATTCAAAGAGAACCAACCTCAGAATTGTGAGTGTGGGAGAAAGAGCAGAAGGTACCACCAAAAGTATAAAGAATTTACTCATCGAAATCATGCAAGAAAATTTCCCAAATCGAGGAAAAGAAATTAATTTTCAGGTACAAGAAGTTTATAGAACACCAAGTAACCTCAACCAGCAATGAGACTTGCCACAACATACTAAAATCAAAATATCAGAAATATAACATAAAGAGAAAATATTAAAAGCAGAGAGAGAAAAACAGACATCATTCTACCAAGGCGAACCTATTCAAATTGCCATAAATTTCTCAATGAAAATCTTAGAGGCCAGGAGAGCCTACAGCAAAGTCTTTCGAGCATTAAAAGACAGCAAGAGTCAACCCAGCAAAATTATCCCTGAAAATTAAAGGAGAAATAAAAATATTGCATGACCAAGAATCCATAAAAAATTTGCAGCCACTAGCCCAGCACTGCAGAAAATACTTGAAGGAATCTTCAAGAGAGACAGAGAGACAAACAGTACTAAAGAACATGGAAGAAAGAAACTATCTAAAGATAAAGTGTAACACACACAAAAAAGGACTGGTATTTGAATCATTGAATTGTATCCCAATAAAACAGTACCAGCTTTCTCATAAAATCTGTGAAACTTTCCCCACAATTATTAATAGTCTATTAGTTTACAAAACATAATATTTAGGCTCAACATGGGGACTTGGTATAAAATCTTTAAAATATATATGCATGAATTTATGGTTGGATAGGTAGATAAAATGATAAACCAAATCTGGTAAAATGTTAGCAATTAGTTAAATGTAAGTGAATAATTTATGAAAGTCAAATAAATTCTGAAGTACCTAAGTATGACACTCTATCTACTGCCTTATGTGTAATATACTTTGGTGATATAGACTTAAATTTATTTAATGGAGAAATTCACTTATTTGGTCTTTGATGTAAGCTTATCCTAAGAAAACTGATTGATATAATGATAACTTGAGTGTTCTTGAATGTACAAACATTTACCTTTTAGTACGTAGCTAAGGAAATTAAAATTTAACTTCTCTCTTTTACTTTCTGTCAGTTTTTGTGTGGCCTTTGCCTTATGACTTCCAGTATTGCTTCTTAGCTTGTTATTAGCCTATTTTTGGAATGGATTGTTGTTAGTCTATTTTTGGAATGACCCGCACTCCTGTTGTCCAATACCCGGGATGCCAAGTACTTGGTCGTTGGACCATCACCTCACTGTCCCTTTCCCACAGAAGACATAATCAGTTTCTCCAACCACTTTTTAACATTCAGATGTGGCCTTACAGGGCTCCTCAACATTGGACTCTGCACAGTTACGATACTCATCTAGGTCCCACCACTTACAATCCAACAATTTACATAACATAAATACGTAGAGGTGATAACAAAGATGTGTACTAGAAATCGAAACTCAACACTGTTTAAAATAAATCCAAACCAGAAAACTATGGAATATTCATCAATAGCGGGCAAAGTGAGGAAGCATGCATTTTACACATCAGGTACTAACTATACAGCAATGATTGCAAACACTCTGCAGACATGCTAACATATAGACACATACCAAGACAACATTGAATAAAAGATATCAACTACGGGGGAAGAGTGTGTACGCCAAGATTGCATTTGTAATTTAGAAACAGACCCGACTATTCTATACCATCAGGTGAGTCATAATCATGGTTTTCCTTGGTAAGAAACTAGAAGTATAACAACAAAGATTTCTGGGACAAAAATAATGTTCTTTTTCTTGATCTGCAGCATAACCAAAGACATAGCGAGTTTGTGAAAAATCTTTAGCTTGTAGCCTTACGTGGATTTCTCTCTCTATGGACTATAGTTCAATAATACACTATTAATACTTTCAGTCCTCCTCACACGGAATCTGCATATCTCCAGGATAGGCACCACATTTCTATTTCATTGAAACTCCCTTGAGTTTAGGCCAGTAATAGAAACAGAACAAAAATATGTTTGTTCTGCTTACTTGTTGTTCTGTCTTATAGTAGAATAACCCAGCTTCTGTTCGTATCTTACTTTCCTATGCGCCTGATCCTGTGATCACTCTCTATCCATACACAAGGTCCGTCATCTTTAGAAAAAATTGAAAATTGACCCAGTCCTGGCTTTCCCCACCCTGTATCTCATACCCCTGGAGGTTCTTTTTCTGGTACCTGATTCCCTCTCTCTGCTGCCGTACCTGGACACCCTGGCGTTAGCACTACTTTCCAGCAATCTATACTGGAAAAACTAAATTTGCATAGAACACATGGCAGGAAGGTATTCATTGACATAAGAGTTTCTGGGTATATAAAAATCATACTGCTCACATGGTCTTCAATCCTGAAGTAGGAAGTTTTAGAAGAACTCTCAGATGCTACAGGTGTTGCTATTGATAGGAGTGGGAGGAGGGCCACTCTCAGTACCTTTAATTTCAGTTTCAATCTCTCTGATAGCTGTGTGTTTTTCTTGGAAGTTAATATAAGTGTATAAATGTAGGCCAACTTCTAGAATGGCATTTGGATCAAAAAACAGACTGTACTATGCTATATTTGGCCAATACACTGCATTATGACAATAAGTCTCCGAATCTCCTGAATCACACTGAGCAGAACTTATTTCGTGCTTAACAATACCTGTTGCAGATCAGCTACGGCTCTACCCATTTTATTGTCTTCTCAGGACTCAAGCAACAGAAATATTTCTTTTCAAATTTATTCCTGGTCTCATGGCAGAGAGAAAGAGCATGGTGTGAAGGCTCTTAAATGTTTCCTGCTCATGGCACATAGAACTTCTGCTCATATTTAATTGGCCAAGTCCAAGAGTATAGCCAAAGGTTGACTCAGAGACAAAGAGAAACCATCTTTGTTGCAACTTTTCCTTGAATGTTTCTGTCATCTCTCAACACCTCCGTCATGGTGGACGATGGAAGCCAGTATTCTGCTAAAAACATCTGACTTATGGGAAGTGATGTCTGCAGTGTGTTCCAAGATGTACCCAGATACGATCATGGTAGTATTCTCATCCAACACTGGCGTCTTTTCTAAGCAATAAGAATGATTACAGAAGACACACTGTGCCCCATCAGTCTGGATTCAGCCCCAGAGTTAGCGAATGAGTAAGTCAATTCCTACTTTCTGAACATGTCTGAAAATTGCCTTTGCGAGGAGATACTGAAATCTTTTCCTAATCTTTGAAAGCGTAATACATTAATAGGAAAAGCCACGATATATTTATAGAGGTATGCTCCTCAAGTCAGATGGTGGCTTTTATTTTTTTTTATTTTTTGAGACAGGGTCTCACTCTGCAGTCTAGGCTGGTCCTGAACTCACTATGGAGCCCAGGCTGGCCTTGGACTCACGGCAATCCTGTCTCAGCCTCCCGGGTGCTGGGATTACAGGTGTGGGCCACCACGCCCAGTTTATGTGGTGCTGTGGAATCGGACTCGAGTACTTAGCACTTGACTTAGCGCTGGCTAGGCGAGTGCTTTAACCGCTGAGCCGTTCCTCCAGCCCCAGATGGTGATTTTTAGTAACCAGAAGAAACCCTGACTTGTCATAACAGACTGGGTCAGTCCCACAGTGTCCCCCAAGGGGTCCCTATGCAACGTGGGTAACTGTGCAGATAATCATAGCTCAGCACACAGGGCTTCTGGTTGGTCTGAATAGATTCATTGGGCTGCTTGGTCCTAAACAAATAGATCAGTCTCAACCCCAAAGCTGCAAACATTGCCAAGTGTATAGGCGCAAGGGTATTGAGTAACTTAGCTATGGTTCCCCATTTGATTCCAGGCGTGGGAAGTCTGTCACGGCAGGTTGCTGTTCGTGGAAGGGAAACAGAGGGTGGGGTTGAAGAAGGAAAACTTTTACAGCGCAGTCCTTAAATTCCTCTGAGAGGAGGGTGGCAAGTTGAGAGATGAGAAAGGGGGAAGAAATTACAGAAACAAATGTGTGCCCACGACCCATCTGGAAGCCAGATACTCAGTGTGTGGGCAAAACACCCTCCTCCGTTCCAGGTGCTGTCTCCGGTGGCCGTGCGGCTTTGCCTGCCCCTCCCTCGCACCCAGGCACATGCCAGGCTCACTCCTCCACAAGGTCCCCGGGGCACACTTGTGAGTGTTTGAGAAAACAGCTCTGTGAAAAGCAACTGAGATCATTATTTTTTCCAGCTATAGACTTATTAACAAGATTATAGAACATGTAATCACGGATGGCTGGAACTTGAGTGGACTTCAGAGAGTACCAAGAATAGAAGGAGGTGGTGGGCAGAAGCGGCTTTCCATTCTGATTCTCACTGTGGGCTGGGTGCACAGGTTACTTAGTGTAGGCCAAACTTAGTTTTCCTAGTCTGCAAAACTTGTGTAGCTATAGTAGTGCTTAGACTCGATCAGGATGAGAGATTGGTATAGGATAAAGCACCACTCAAACTTGCTTCTCGGCCCACGAAAGCTTGTAGTTTCTCTGCTGAGAGGTCAGATGTGAATAATCACCAAGCAAATATAATTGCATGTTATGCGTAAGAGACATGATGTTAAAAGGGGTTTCTGAGGTAGTAACACATTGAGATAGGAAGATTGAGTTGACCTTGGCGGATTTGGGAGGAAAGTCAGATTGGGGACATGATGGTATTTTGGGTAAAAGGAATAATCACTTGGATGGCTCTGAAGGACAACCGTGTTTAGCTCGGTGCTCAGGTATTTTGATTAGATGTCTATTTAGTGTGTCACATTGAAAATAAGCATGTCGAATATGTGGATATCATTGCTGCAAACACATAAGGAAGTCAGAATATAAGTTCATTGTATAGGAGACAAAATACAATTTTTGGATTTAATGGTAGTAAGAAAAAATAATTACCATGAAAATATTCTTTTTAAATCAGAGAAGCATGATTTATTAGTCAAAAGACTGAGTTTGCAGAAATGAGAGACTAATAAGAAGAGTATAGACAAAAATGAAAAGTATTACTTGGTAAAATGGAAAGAGACAAAGAGGCCAGGTTATGAGTAGCTTTTGGACTGCTTCATGTGTGTCGTGCACATACTTTATGCGTAGTAAGTGGATGTCAAGGGACTTTAAGCATGAGAGTGACCATTCAGTTGATAATGTTTATAAAACATTGCTTTCTTAACAGGTGTTTAATATTTTTTTGTGTGTAAAGAGCACATAAAATTGTCTAAACCTTTCCTTTATAAGACAGGCATAAAACCTATCAAATTATTTCAGAGTGCCCAAAGAGAATAAGAGTATAATAATGATGTCTTGAAAAATTTTGTTCAGTTCACTTAAAAAACCTCATGAGATGGAAATAACCGAAACCATTTAAGAAAAGATCATGTATTGGATTTTAGCTTGAAAGTATTCTTGTTTGAACCAGGGTTTATGGTAGTAAATCTATGAATAAAACATAATCTTTTCATAAGACATTGTTTTATATGTTAGTTGCCAGATAAAATAGAGTTATTCATTAAATTTGAATTTCAGGCATGTAACAATCTTTCGGTACATGTATGTTCCGTGTACTTACAAATATATAAAATTATTTGTTGTGTTTCTGAAGTTTACATTTATTTTGGCATCTTGTATTTTTATCTGCTATACTTGTCAAGTCTACAGTCATAAATAACGATAGTCATATATTTATCATGATACCTTCTTTGGGATCTGAAAGTTTAGAATTATCTTATAGGTTCATCACTGATGCTGAATGTTTATAAATTCGAATGCAAATTTAGCAATTGGTCAGTGTAAGAGTAAAGGAATAGATGACTAAAGTTATGAAATGTAACTACACAAAGAGAGGAATGTAAAAACGTTTATGTCATTATCTCAAGTAGAAGACAGTGAAGAAATTGGTTGAAGTTGGGAACTGACTGATCAATTTAGGTTAGCATTCTTTTTGCCAGAAAAATTCCTGAGCTAGTAGTATCCTATTAAACGAAAGGCACAGATACTTTCTTGATTCACAGAGTCCTTTTGTCCCAACACTTGTTTTTTTTTCCTTCAAATTCTTCCAAAGACTAGTCTGCACCACCTTAAGAAATGAGAAGCACCTCCTATTTTATTAACTGTTATAAAGTAGTTCACAAAAGTCATGTTTATGCAATACAATTTGAAGCAGTAATTATTCTGGTGACCAAAGAAAGCAAGCTAAAGTGAGAAATCATAAAAAATATGACACATACACACCTTGTGTATTTCTTTTTGATTTAAAACACATGAATGACCGTTTATATGCCAACCTTTTGATGCAATGCCAAAGCGTTCTCTTCGAGTGTGGGTGCCCAAGCACGAGCTCTGTGCGCCTTTCATTTCCATTTATGGTTTCCATAAAATCTAGTGAGAACTTAAGGACACTTTTCAAGTAATCTGAGTGCAGGTACGTCTATGCTTTTGGAGATTTTTTCCACATTTTCCACCCTGTCTTGCCCACAGAAATTTTTTATGTCTTGGTTTTATTAAATCTTTTTGTAAACATCCAATGTGATTTCTTGTGTTGTTTCAAGCTTCTTTTCATTCATATTACACTCATTTAGCCCTGTATTATCATGTGATATGATTCATGACCAGTGAGACAGAGATAGACTGAGACAGCTGTTGGCCCATATGAACATTAGAAAAAAATCTACGTTTTCTTTTCAGTGGAAGTGAAATTCATACTTTGTTTTATACGCTCATCCGAAAGGTAGTAAGTATAAATTAAGTTGTCAATGCATTTAGGCACTTAAGTCTTCTTACAGGCTCTGCTAGTTGAAGGCAGGAAATTAGATTAAACAAGTTCTGAAGACTGACTTCACCCAGAATTTGCACCCTGATATGCGCACTGATGTCATCACTCACTCCTAAAAATGTAAGATATTTGATTCTCCTGAAAATTATGTTCCTCCCGTAAGAGGGTTTTATATTTCTCTTATAGCTAATTATTTCTGGTCTTAATGTCCTTGAGGGTGGCCATGGAGGAAAGAGGGATAATATATTTATAGAAGAGCTCAAAAAAAGTTTCTAGTATGGTAAGTGGCCAGTTATACTGGAACTAAATTCTCAGGCAACTTATTACATTCTCAATACCTGCAGTAAATCTATTTTATGAATATGTAATCTCATTTTCCATGCTATTCCAGCCAAAATGTTACAATAAGGACATAAACACATTCATGAAAAAAATCTTTACAGTTTTCCTTCAGAGAATTGCAGCAATTCTTGATTTATCTGAGCTCTTCCTCTCTCAGTCAAGAAGGTCCTTGTCTTAAGGTATGAAAGTCCTTTTGGCTTCTAATATTAAATTCAATTTTACAGACTTGGTTAGAGCCCATATTTTCCTTCTGTATAAGTATAAAATTGTCCATTAATTCCTAAAAGTGAATGTTAAATTGATCTGTTTTTCTTGCGACTAATTTTTAGTAGAGCCAGATTTTTACAAGTAACTATATTTGAAGAAAAAAAAAGATTTTCTATATGGTCTTTCTGTGTTTAAATGTTCTTTTACAACAAAAAGAGATTCATTGTTGGGATGATGGATTTTCCTTTTTGTTTAAAAAGACAGAACACTCAGGGTGGGGTCTGCCATTTCCTGCCTCAAAACACAAGTGTAACGATCAGTCATGGTAAAGGCCTAAACAACCTGACAAGATGGCTTAACCACAACAGCAAATAAAGGTGATTCCCAATAGGGGGCTTACGGAAAGGTGGCTGGCTTTAATTCCCCCTTAATGAACAGACAGCTTCTCCTACTGTTAACATCGCCTCAATAGGGGAGCTATGAGAGCAACTCAGACACGCAAGTGGGAGTGTTTCCTTGGCTAACACAAATGGATTTTGTGGGTACAACCTGAAGGTCTCCAAGTGTGTTGAAATCTTACCTTTCCTTAAAGACTCCAAATAAAGGCTATCTCCTTCCTCGACAAACACATCTGAGTTGATTTTCCTTGTCTGAAATCCTATTACATTTGCTTCTTCATACTTAAATTCACTTACATTATACTTTATGTTGTCATTATTGTTATTAGTCTGGCCTCCCAACTCGACTATAAGCAGCTGGAAAAAAGAATTCGGTCTTGGTTGCTACATTACTTTAAAGGAATTGTGCTAGGAACAGGGATACAGGATAAGACGAGTAAGTTGCGCTTAGTGTGAGTGCTTTTAGAATCTAACAGGGAAATCAACCTGTAAATAAGGGCTGTCGGCATTATCCACCCAGTAAGAGTGGGTACAGTGTAATGTAGAGCCAAAGAAAAGAGCTCATTTTGTCTGGAGAATTATTGAAGAATTCAAAATAATATCACAGACACACACACACACACACACACACACACACACACACACACACTCCACTACACAAATTGCATGAATTTCTAGGTCTAGAACCTGCCTTTTCACACATGCAAGTTTGAGACATATTTGAGTTGTCTGCAGAGTAATGCACGATCATTTCCTGAAAGGTGTTGAGGCAAAAATGAATTGGGGTTGACGCTGAAAAAAAATCCTTAAACTTGGCTGTCAAGGTTGGAAGCTCTTCAGAGCAAGCCTGATAGTGAGTCGCATTGCAGTTTATTGAGTGGCTACTTTGTTGAGCAGTGGAAGGAGAGGGAAGGCGTTGAGTGGGGAAGCCACAGCCCGTGGCAGCATCCGTGGGTTGGGGTAGGGTACGCACAAGTTCCTTCTTTAGCATAGGGGATTTCTGGTTCCTGGATCAAGCACCTTTTGATAACTGTAACTAAGCCAGATAACAGGGTCCAGACCCAGGGTTAGGCAAATAGACAGGGTGTGATTGTCTGAAAAAATTAACTGGCTCATGCGGGGCAATGAGGTGTCTAGGGCAAGGGGCATGGAAAGAACAGGGAGGTGGGGATGGATCAATAAAGTGGTGAGGACCGGTGGGGGTCACCTGGAGTCCATTGGAGATCCAACACAACTTCTAGTTCCTACTTCAGGTGGTTGTAACTCCTTGAGCCCATCTCATGGCCATAGCTGCTATCATTGGCCCACGGGTAGACCGTGCCTCCACCTGGGCCCATCCAACATGGTGAAACATTATGGCACAGATTATCCATTACACCTCAACACAATTCTAACCTTATCTTCTGGAGACACACCAGTGGCTGATGCAGTCCCAAGAGGTTTTATGTTGGATATCAACAAAGGGACTTTAACTTGTACTGAGTGAAAATTACTTGGTAAAAACATAGCTAAGTAAATCAAAGGAGTCAGTGTAACAATTAATTTGGAAAATGCCTGTTGTAGGTGAGCCAATAAAACAAGAATAAGGTATATTCCCTTTCATTGAGGACAAGTATGCAGAGAAATAATTGTAATAATGGGTAGGTGCTAAAATGAGGGCATGGAACAAGGGTGAGCAGAGGGAGGGCCTCGCCCGGCCAGATTGTGCCTTCTGCCTTCATGCTACCCTAAAAATTGTAGGCCCCTCGACACAATGAAAACCGAGAAACAGTTTTTAAAAAGTTTCATATTCTTTTTTTTTCTCATCAAAGTATAGTAAAAGAAAAAAATCTGCTTACTATAAATTAAATTACAAATTTTTTTGTAACTTCTCTTTGTGTTTTTATTTTTTTAAACCACCTTCACTCTTGGTTACTGACTGAGCAGATGCAGAGTAAGTCTTGCCTGTTTTTCCTCCATACGGAGTCCACGTTGTTGTGGGACAGGACTGCACCGACTGACCTTCTTTGGGAGAGTTCTAGGAGGGTTCGGTCTCATCAGCTGAGAGGATGCATCCTGGGAAACCAGGGGCTGTAGAGGGCTTTTGCTCTCTGTATCCCCCTTTGCCCTGTTTTACTGGAATGTGAGCCTCCCTGAGGCAGCTGGGGTATGTGCGTTAGCAGCTAACAGGGGCAAAACTTGGCACTGAAAGGAGTTACTTCCAGAGAGGAGATCCTGTTTCCACCATTACCACTTTCCTAGGATGTATTCAGCACCCTGCTTCAGGACGATTTATGAACTGCTTAAAATATTCCTGTTTGCTTACTACTGATCACTGGCAATTCGAGGGTGCGAACTGGGCTGTGGGCACTCAGGGCGCCCTCTATCCAGGCGCATGGGTTCTGGGCATCTTCGTTGATTTCGTTCTCCGTGCCTGCGCTCACAGGGTCCCTGGAGGTATAGGCCATGCGTTTCCTCCAGAGCTTCATTTGAATTTACTGACATTCAATACGTGTGAAAAAGATTGCAAAACTTTTGAAATAAGCATGCAACTTGTGTATGAAGTCGCATGTGTGAAGTAGCTTATAGTTTACAGGGTACTTTCACATACGTTAGCACCTGGTTCATTTATCCGTTCGCTAATCTCACATTCATGTTTCTTACACACCCAGTATTTGCCAGGAACCGAGTCTTGTCCTGGTACTTTATAAATAGGGAGTGTTCCTTAATTTCTGTATATCAGTGTATAGTTCTATAAAATCTACCTATTTCACATTTTTTAAATGCATAGGCTTTGAAAATCATTGTGAGCAGTATATGTAGGAAATAGCAAAGTTAGTAAGTTGAGTGAAAGATAATGAAGATCTTTATGATCTAGTGAAGAAAACATTTGTGCCGTAAAGAGACACAAAATAAAGTGGGGGAAGTAACAGAGATTAGAAAGGAACGTGAACTTCTAAGTTACCAACCAGAATAAGATCTGACTTTGAGTCATGATGGAACGTCCTTCCTGTTCCAATTCAGACACCATTAACTGTCCTCCTGCTCCCCTGCCCCGGCTTAGCCAGAAAGCGGCTGTGGAAAAGAGTTCCTTTTAGTATGAAGGTGCCGGAGAATCATGGTTTAAAACACTGAAATCCGTGAAATTCATTTTGCTTTCTTGTTCAACTCTAGAGGAGCTTTTATTTCCCATTCTTTTTTCTTATTCCATAATGAAATTCAGTACTAAAATTTAACTTCAATCAGAGTTCCATTGTTAAAAAGAAGAGGGAAGGAAGGAAGGAAGAAAGGAAAGAAGGAAGGAAGGAAGGCTGGTAGGCAGAGAGAAAAGGAAAAAAGAAGAAAATATTCTGGACTACTTTGTCTAACACTGTGACTCTGAGGATTAAGCAGTTGAACTAGAGAAAGATTAATTGACACTATTACTGGGTCCTTGGAATAAGTGGATTTAAATTTAAAAGAATGTATATAGAAAGACAAATTTTATAATGAAATTGTTTATATTATGTAATACTGGAGAAGATTGGGGAATGGGGAGAGACGCTGCCGGGGTCTTCAAATCTCCCCTTAGAAGAGCCAGTTCTTGTGTTCAACAGTATTTTATCTGGGTCCCCACTTCATACACTTAAAAGATTTTTTTAAAATTATCAAAATAGAGTAACATATGCATTGTCCTGACTCTGACTTTGACTCCTGATTTTTCAAAGTGTCTTAAGTCACCAAACGTCTCAATACTTTTTTGAAATTTTGAGCTTAACTCCCTGCCTCATATCACCTAAGAACCACCTGGTTTTTGCATCTAGGAGCCCAACAAGCTGAGGCTCATGGGAAAGCAGGATGTCTGTCCCCAACCCCAGCCTTCATGATGGCCAAATGGTGTTCTGAGAGAGGTGGTCTGGACTGACCAATGACACAGGCCTGGACTCCTAGCACACTGGGTGGCTAAGGCAGGAGGTCACAAGGTCACGCCCAGCAACTTGGTAACTTAGCGAGCCCTTGTCTCAAAATCAACAAGACGGAAGAAGCGCTCTAAGGAAACTTCCACCAGAAACCGTACCTGGGAAATGCACGCGCACAGAGCTCCAGGCTTTTGGAATATGGCGAGATAGGAATGGAGGGTTTTTTTTCCCAGAAAGGTACTAAGGATTCATTAGAGGGTCTTTAACATGTATCTCAGAGTTTAATAGCGGGGACATTTTTCCTCCCAGAACAAGTAACACCTGCAATATCAGTGATTACAGGACGCATGTCAAAATCCAGAATACAATAATTTTGTAAAACTAAGTGGGGGGATAGTGGGAGCCAGTGAGATGGGAGAGGGTCGGGGCGGTTCAAAAAGGGAGAGGGGAAGGGTTTGTGATTTTGACAGAATTTATACATGCATGAAATACTCAAGTTGAATGTAAACATTATGTATCGCATATATACATACCAATAAATTGGGGAAAAATTGCAGTGAAGTTCAGGTCTGACTCTTCTCGATGGTAAATGCAAACCACACTGACAATGTAGGTTCTGTGCAGACGTGAGCAGCAGGCCTGGTCCTCTCCCAGGTGTCCTAGGCCAAGGGAACAGAAGCCTCACAGACATTTGTTTCCCTTGGTCAAATGAAACATTTATCCTCAGTCTTCAAATTCCATACAGTGCATTGAAACTCTTTTTTTTTTTTCTGGTTGAATTTTTATACACTTTTTATAAAGACAAAGGGCCCTGGAATCATTTCCAACAGGGTCTCACCTACAGTCTTGTCACTGCTGTGTGGCTTGGAGCTCCTCTTGAAAACTTAATTTCCTCATCAAGTCAATGACATTCATAATAACTATCTTTAAGTATCACTGTGAAAAATGAGCAAATGTTTTCTATGGAGACCGTTAATAATGTAGGGGGTCAGCAGATACTAATAACTTTATCAGAAAAAGTAATCAAAATGTAAAACGATACAAAGAGATACAAGAGATAAGAGCTCACTTTTCACAGGTGTGAGGTCTGCTATTTAAACAACAAGGGTGGAGATTTTGAGCCAGATTGGCTGGAGGTGATTGAGAAGTACATCCACCCAGTTGACCTAGAACAATACTTTCAAGGCATTCTGTCCCTGTGACTGACACTCGGGGTCTTCCCATCTTCTCAGAAGCCTCCCAGGGTTCGGTCTCTTCCCAAGTTCAGCTCAGACTAACCAGGACTCTGAACAGAAGGTGTCTGGATCCCTCCTCTTCCCCTTTCACTGTCTACCCTGAATGAAGACAGTTCAAGCACAGGTACCCCACTGTAACCAGGGGGTTGCTCCAGAGAGATTTTATTGGAGGTGGGGTGTGAGGACAAAAGAAACTAGCATAAGACTTAGACAGGCATGTGGGCCGGCAGCTTGAGCTTGGCGTTCAACTAGGATCATGATTCTTAAACCTGGACTGTGCCAAACTCCAAGCGGTTATCTGCAAAATGGAGCCAGAGTGAACTCAGCGTGGTGAGTAAAGCCAGTATCATAGTTAATCAGTTGTCTCATTAGTTACTTCTAGGAAAATTAAGTCTTAATTTCTAATTCATGTGTAGCTCAAGAGAGGTGAATGCAACCCACATGGTTCTTACTCAATTACACTCGTGTCATCAAGTTAGGTTGTCTTCTTTTTAAAGCTATATCGTTGCCAAAAACATCGCTGAGCCTTTTAAACAAGCGTTGTAAGCCTTATTTCACAAAACAGGAAGTTATATTTGGCTTTGAGGAAACCAATTCTCTTTGGGCAAGTTTTAGGAGTGGCTGAATTTTGGATACCTGCAAATCCCAAGTATGTTCCAATCATGGGGAAACCAATTCCTTAAGGAAAGGTGAGCAAATTGCTCAATTATTATGCTCTTTGCAAATAACCTTTTTGGTGTAAAAGTATGTTCAAAAACAATCCTGGCTCTTCGTGCCGGTGCCTACTTACGATGGAGCTTTAGACAAATCCCACACAAACAGTCGTTTTCAATTTACCAGTCACTAAATGCTGGGCATCCTGGGTTTTCAGTGCTGTTTCCTAATGTGGTCTTCAGTTTGAAAACAGAACCTTAATGTAATTCTGTAATCAGCACACAATTACAAAACACCACCCTTGGGTACTGTGTAAATCTAGGCTAAATGTTTGTGCTATCAGGAAATTCAGAATCAGAAATGAGATGATAGCACTAAATCAAGACCTATTACCCTTTTACAAATTATTCTGCAGGTAATTCAAGTTGTAAGATTTAGGATTATTGATGCCTGAACCATTCAAAGAGATGCTAGTCCTTATAAAATATGAGTCAGGACGTTGTCCAGAGACTAACGTAGCTAGAGTTTCCCTTTTGCACTTCGAGCAGTTCTTACAGTTCTTGCACATATAGACTACAAAACACATTCCAGCGATAATTTCCTAGCAGCATTGTAATCTATATTCAGAACTCAGCATTTCAGACTCTTCATGTAGGACTGTCTTAATTTGCATGTAAATATAATGAGAATTTGGTAAAATATATCAATATATTGATTGGATGCAGTGGTCCAGGGTAGAACCTAAGAGTCCACATAGTTCCCAGATGGGTCGTTGCTGCCAGTACACAAATAATACTTTACCAGGTCTTAGATGATTAAACACTTCGAACACCTTGAATCCCAAATCACATGCTACATGACAAGTGTATAATTGAGGTTTCACATCACATGGGTCTTAGTATCTCTGTGTTTCAAAAGATTGTGGCACTAGGTGTGCCTACGCATGCCTGTAATCCAGCATTCTGGAAGAAGGAAGCCGGAGAATCCCAAGGTTAAGCCCAACCTGGGCAACCTGGTGACTTAAAAAAAGAAAAAAAAAGAAACTCCTTGAAATTTTAAGAAAAGTTAAAAAGGACGAGGATGTAGCTCCATGTAAAAGTCCTGGGTTTAATCCCCCAAACTATAGCAAAAATAACAAATAAATAAAATTTAAGAAAGGAAAGATAAAGAGAAATGTGATGGCCCATGGTCTCCTTGTTTCAGGAGAGATGCTGTCAGGTTATCCGCTTCCCAGGAAGCCCTTCTCTCTGAACGTAGGTGTGTTTTCTACTGGCCTTGCTCATGTAAATTAAGTAGAGAAAATAGATTGTTCATACGTATGTGGGGCTTGGGAAAGGTGATGACTTTCAAGGGGGCGAGTAGGGCAGAGCAAGATGTGGCTCCTCAATTTAACTGGGTGGGTGACCTTGATCAAGGAACTTGGTGAAGTTCTCTACTTGGTATTCTTACTTGTCGCATGGGTAATAGCAACTTGTAGGATACTTATAATAATTAGAGATAACTCTAAAGTGCCTGCCAGGGTAATTGGTAAGTATTCTTATTAGCATGAACTGTACTTGTCCTCGAATACATTCTGCTATAATTGTTTAAGTTACTAGAGACAATAGGTGGAACTTTTGTGATTCAGAGTAGCTCACATGTTTGGTCAGAATAAATCTAATTAGCAAATTACAGAATTAAAACTTTTAAATAGTTTATTATATTGACATTCTTAGTGAAACCGCAATGAAACTTGTTAGATATCATATATTAACTAATTAACTAGCGCTTTAAAATAGTTCATGTAGTTGCATTATAATTAGTAAATATTAACACACTACCAAGTAAGAGTATATAAAGGTTATGTGATTTGCACCTAATTCCTTCCTAATATGCACTTTAAAACAGAAAATAAAAATCTCAATGAGAGTTGACATAATGCTTTTGTAATGGTTCATTCCGATTATCAACCTGATTGGCTGGCAGTTTGGTAAAGCTCGCTTCTGGATGGGTCTGAGTGATTTTGTGGGTCAAAGGGGAAGGTCCTCGGGAACTCTTCTCATTCGTGGCTCCTGCCTCTCAGGCCTCTTCCCTGGCTCTCAGGTTCCCAGATACCATGACTTGTGCAACTTTCTTTCTCCACTCTTTCACCAAAATGTTCATTCATCAGAGCCATTTGATTAGGGACCAAGACCTCTGAAACTGTGAGCCAAAATACGCCTTTTCTCCTCTAAGTTTAATAGGTGAAGTATTTTATCCCATAAAGAAAAAGATGACCAATACAACTTTCTAATAATGCACGAATGTGCAGCACAGTCTGCTACGCATCAGTCCCGTTTGTTTTATTTAGTCTCCCTAAAAGCTCTCTGGAGTGAAGAGGCCATCCTGCTACCTTTCTTAGCTCTCCTAACTAGGTCAGTTTATAAATACCTCAACTTTGCCCTTGGTCTTAATCTTTCTGCTTGCCTTCTTGATCGGGCCACTGCTATTTTTTCTTTTTCTTCGCTACTTAAGAGAGAAGAGGAACAAATGCTTCCTCATAGATTCCAGCTAGGATGCGGGTCCTTCGGTTCCTATCAAATGAGCAAGAGCCGTTACGGAAGACCAGTGGCCCCGACATGAAACGCCTTGGGGTTCGGCCTCGGCAGATGTGCTAGCGGACTGCATTGGAGTAGGGCCCGCACACCCGCCTCCCGTTGCTCTGCGGTAGTGCCATTGTAATCAGGAAAGGCTTGTGTTCTCCTGGTCCCCTCCCCTTACTCCTCCTGTGTGTTCACAAGGACAGTGAACACCTGGCTCTGAAGAGTAAAGTGTGCTGTTCTGTGCCCTGCCCCTCACCACATCATCCCTCGCAGTCTTTTAAGCGTTTTCCTATTTTTTTTTTTTCTCGAAGGACCATTTTATTTACGGGATGCTCTTTACAAAAGACGGAGAAGAGTTTTCGTTTTAGGAATTATAAAATCAGTTAAAAGGCAAGCTCTTTAGTTATCCTGACTTTTCTGTGTGTGCATCTTTGTACACAAATTAACATGCAAAAGTATGTAAACGGCTTCTGTCCTTAGTCACATATGCTATTTAATTGAGGCACAAGAATAAGAATGAGTGTAGTACACATTTGTAGACGCCGGGTTGTGCACAGTTCCAAGTGTTGTATATCCATACATATCCACCTGTCATATGCTATTGTGCAGAGGATTCACACACCGATAGATCTAAAAGTTGAGAATCCTAAATCATTATTTTTAATAATTCCCTAGTGCTCAAACTCTCATGCAACTTCCTCATTTTAGGTTGTATCAGTCAAGGCTTGAATGGCTAGAGTGATGTCTGTTACATCCTCTGATCAGATTTCTTTGCCAGTATTACATTTTTCATTTGTGGCTGAGTTCATAGCTGCCTATATGTGTTGTAGAGGCTGATCTGAAATATGCTTGTGTTAGAGAAGACCAGGCTTCTGCCTCTGAGAGTCTGGATGCCACAGCAGTTTGTAGACAGGACAGGCGCTCTCCGTCCCACAGAGAGCCTTTGAGGGATGTGGTGCCCAGTGCGTTGATTGGTGGCTCTGAAGACGCGGTAGAGACTAGGGACTTCTCTCAGCTACTGGAGAGACTCTCTTAACTGTACACTTAAAACTGACCTTACCGCCTGCAGCACCCTGTCTACAAGCAAGGAGAGATTTGGAACACCAGAGCCAGACTCTTAAAATCTGTCCCTGAGCCTTGAGTGAACCTGTGCTCACGCAGAGGCTGACCGCCAAACATTAACTAAATACACCCACTTGTTTTTGAAACAGTGCTCAGGTTAAATGTCACTGATTGCTATTTTGAGTAGGGAGCTATGGCAGAAATGCCTGCAGATTCCGGGTGGCTAACATGCCTCTGCAAAGCCACCTTTCAGCGCGTCCCATGTGCTGTGCTTTCAAGGACTCAGCTGCGTTGCTGCTTTCATAGGACGTAGCCCGAAAGGTGAGCGAGGAGGCCTCACAGGAGCTTCTGAGACTCTGTCAAGACAGGCTACTCCGGGAGTGTCCCTGCCTGAGTTGACCTTGATAAGTAAAAGCAATGACAAAAGGCAGCTTCCAAGTGCCTGTCCGTGAGGATTGGACATGTTTGGCCCTGAATCCTGGTGGGTGGGTTGGAGTGAGCAGAACACAGATGTCGCAAGTCATTCAAATTAGTCTTCAAAGAGAACGTGTAAGTTGCACCCTTACTAGACCATCTGAAAGCCTAATCTCACTGCAAAACAACAGTTAAATTTACAGAATAAACCTCGACCTAAGTATTGTAGGACTTGCTAAAGTTGAGAGAGCAAGTACTTCATAGGTACGGGATTTTCTCAGGTTGTGTCAACCCGGGGGGAAAGATGTCATATCCAAGAATGATGATTTCAAGTGCGCACGCTGCCACACCCTTCTTCAGGGGAGTTCAGCTGTGTTCCAGACACGTGAGTGGACACGAAAGCTACTATCTAGTGCAAATAGTAAATGCACTGAGTGAGGAAACTCAGAGAGGACTCTTTGTTGAGATTCTCCTTGGCTTTTCTGTGCTCCCTCCTAGACGTGCAGTAGACTATGTTCTCAAATAGAGGACGTATGACTTCCTGTGAGACAAGGGAAGTCAGACAAAGTTCTGTGGCTAGCTCCAAAGCGGGCAAAGACCACGGTACATAACTTGCCTTAGGGAAAGAAATTCTAGTTTCTCCCTTGAGAGGGAGTTTTCAGCTAGGAATCATGGATAAAAAGTAGACTTTAGATATATATTAGAATTACATCAAGTAAGAACACATTTGTAAGACAAAATAACTTCCACAGACCAGAGTTTAGCTCTCACTGGAGAAGGTATAGCTGGAGCTCGCTGTGTGGCAGAGGAGTTTCCTCTGTTACCCAAGCCATTATTGGAACAATAGGACAGCTGTGTATAAAAGCATAAACCTAGATGCTTACCTTGCATCATATAAATGAAACTCAAATACATCATTGATTTAAATTTAACAGGCCAAACTATAGCATTTCTAGAAGAGAACATAAAAAAATCCTTGTAACTTTGGCTTAAGTAAAGATTTCTTTCATAGTATACAAGTGCAGTAACCATAAAAAATGATGAATTGGATTTCATTAAAATTTAATATTTTTGATACAGTGAATAGTGAAAGGGCAAGCCCCATAGTGGGAGAAAATATTTGCACACATAAAATTAAAAATTAGCTCATATGCAAGGTGCGTAAACAACATGGTCAAAAAAGAAGGGGAGGATTTGTAACTCTGACATGAAATGTTTGGGCAGAAAATTCTCAAGTTTAATGTAAGCATTATGTATCACATATAGGCATGTTAGTAAAATGGGAAGAAAAGATTGGAGTGCGCGCTGGAAGCCCCTGAGAGCGTGATGTGCGAAGGTGTGGGAGGGGAGCCAAGGCCACAGTGCAGACACCGGGAAGCTGGAGATCCCAGCAACACAGAACATCTCTGTGGGACTTTGCAAGCAAAGAGCAGAGCTGGCCAAAAAAGAGGCCATGGGAGTTGCAACCAGCAAGATCGCAGAGGTAGAGCTACTGGGGCTCGTTGGCGTTCTCATCTCACCGCCATGTACACCAGATCCTGCACACGGGACCATGAAACTTAATATTTCTGCTGCTTAGTTTCAGTCTCATTTTGTTTAATTTTATTATCTCCCCCTATTCTTTCTTCCTGGAATAGAAATGTTTACTCTGCACATTTTTACCTTGGGAATAGGAAAGGTGGTTTTACAGGTGTTCACAGGTAAGATTTTTGCCTTGAGACTCAGATGAGACTTTGACGTGGACTTCTGATCCATCTTGGAAGTGTTGAGACTTTGGAGAAGAGTTAGTGTTTTCCACCGTACACACAATAGTCCCATCATCTTAAGCAGAGTTGTGATCTTGTTATCATGTTAACTTGGAGATTAAATACGTTTTAAGAAAATGTGATTAGGTGTTAAGTTGACAAGGAGTGGGATAGTACTAGGCAATCTTGTTAACCTCCCTGGATTAAGGGATTCTGGGAAAGGTGATTGGATCGAGAAGACTCTGTCCTCACCAACGGGTTAGTTCACCAAGGTACATGGTGGAATTTGCTTCTAGGAGGTGTATCCCAGGGGGAGACACGGGTCACTAAGCCCAGGCCCTTGGGGAATGTATGTATTTCCCCCATTTTTACTAGTATATATGTTCAATACACAGTGGATACACTGATCTTGAGTAATTTGTGAAAAAAAAGCATCCTTGGGTGGGCATGAGCCACCAACCTTCAGGTTAACAGTAGAACACACTAACTGATGACACTACAGAGGGCCCAGAGATCTTTCACTGTTGCTCTTCCCCTGAGCCCTGTTTCCTGGACACTGGAGTGAGCGGCTTCTCTGCACTGTATCTTAACATGAACTGAAAAATTTGAAGCTGGGAGCCAGAATCTTTGGTCTGTTCTCTGAGCTGTGAGTCTCAGATAATGTCCCACGTACAAGAAGTTTAGCCAGAAGAAAAGACCACACCAAATGCCGCTAAGTACCGTAGAATTCTCTGGCGGGATTAGAGAATGCTAAGTCAAATTTGAAAATTACTTAATAGTTTCTGATGATGTTAAACATGCTTTCTCATACAAACTATCAATCACAATCAAGAGGATCTTTTTAGTTCATATTTTTAATAACATCTTCATTCATAGCAGCTAAAGCTTTCCAACAATTAAAATGCTCACCAGCTAATTAATGATAAACAAATTGTGGTGTAGAAGTCATATATATATATATATATATATATATACAGGATCTGTGGAGACAACACTAATTTTTCATTTGAGGTGTTCGGTTAGTGTCCCTGAGTTTAGCTTGGGTACAGTAAGTAGCGGAAAGATATCTCCAGCTGTGTACCCTTAGTCAAGGAAAGCTGGACATATCTCTAGGACTAAGTAAGATGTTTTCCGGTGAGAAATACGAATTGTAGGTCTTAGGGCAGGTCTGTTAAGGTAAATAAAACTGCTTCTTAGAAAATAAATATCCATTCTCAATGCTTAAGTTACTGGAAATATTAAATATTACAAAGAAGTTTCTTCACATTACTGGTCCAGTTGGGTCATAGTCGGCCCCGGATTGTCCAAGATGTGAAAAAGAATGCTCATGAATTAAGTTTTCAGCAAATTTTACTGTATTGTTTGTTGCCTTAGAATTTTATGCTATAGTCACATCGGGAGTCCTGGATCTATTGCATCGGGGTTTTATTGTCCCTCAACGTATCAGTTGTGATTAGGATTGGCTTTTGAGATCTTTGTAGAAACTGCAGAAGCCACTAAGCACAAGTTCTAATGGGAAAGGCTCCGAGGAGTAGGAAACCTGCCGTAGTGCTTAAGGGTGATATTTTCAGAAACATGGCGGAAACATCAATAATAATATTCATGTTCAGGGTCTCGAGGGAATCTGCATTTGCCCTAGAAACAGGCGCAGCACGGATATACTCATGTCCAAGAAAGATGTGATAAAAGATAAAGCCTGCCATTATAAAGTTGGGTAAATACCCTCTGCAGTTCAATTGTTTCCTGACTCATTCAGTGAATATTAGGGGCTGACCTCAAACTCAAGGTGGTCCTCCTGCCTGAGCCTCGGTCTCTCTAGTGCTGGGGTTACAGGCATGAGGTACCACATCTGGCCTGTGTGGTGCTGGGGAAGCAAACGCTCGCCAGAAAAGTGCTCTAAAAGGTGCAGGCGTACGTTGTAGAAGAAGAGTGCACAGTACTGTTTCTGTCTGGAAGACCCAGCTGGGCCCAGTGGCGCAGGCCTGTAATCACAAAGACCGTAATGTTGAGCTCAGCCATGGCTACTCTGTGAGTTAGAGAGAACTTATCTAAAAAGAATAAATAAAATAATAAAATAAAAAGATCAGGATGCACCTCAATGACAAGGCACTAGGCTTATTCTTTAGTGCCATACATGAAAAATGATCTAAAAACCTTTTTAGTAAAATGAAAAATTCATTTATAAGAGATTAAATTGTCACATATGGCAAAAAAATAGCCGTCATCAAATTGAATGCTATATCGCTCAGTAACATAATAGTTTTTATTAGGATAAATAGGCTCAGGCACTTCCTGGGCTTAAGTTAAATCTTCTACTGTCTAGAACAATGCACAGCACAAAGTACATTTTATTTAAGTATTTGCTATTCTCTTTGGTTTAAAAAGCACTATCTAACATCTGTAAAACAATACTATACACAGGATTTTAACGGATTATAAATTGCATGGTAGATTATAAATAATTCCTCTTTCGCAAATAAAGAAGCTGTTAGGCACAGAATTACTGAATGGTGGAACCAGGATTCGTTTCACTGTGGTCTGCAGTGACCAGAGAAACACAAGAAATAAAATGAAACTTTATCTGAACTGTGAAAGATGAAATGGGATTTTAAGCAGACAGAGAAAAACAAGAACTGTTTTAGAGCCTGAAGTCATCGGGTGAGCAACAGAACGGGGAAGAAATCTGGAGAGAGAGGTGCCCTGGAGAGCAGGAAGATTGCTAATAAATGTAAGACTCAAAATCTACATGGAATTTAATTTGTAGAAGATTCTGAATACGAGCTCAGAGAAGTGACATTTGGGAAATGGAACACAGAAAATCATTCCATGTCAGTCATTTAGAATCAGAATTATGTTGTACATCACCTGGCCATTTCCCCTCCTCTCTATTGTCATAGTTGGCTTTGTTCAATGAAACAAGGACTTCCTTATTTTATTTTACTTTTGGGGGTTTTTTGAGGCAGAGTCTCACTCTGTAGCCCAGTCTGGCCTCAAACTCATGGCAATCCTCTTGCCTTAGCCTCCCTCGCAAATGCTGATATTACAAGCCAGGGGTCACCACACCCAGCTTATATGGTAGTGGGGAACCCAAAGTAGGGCCTTGTCTAGCCAGAGAAGCATTTTAACTGCTGAGCTACATCCCCAACCCAAGCAAGGACTTCTATAGCTGAGCATTATCCACCAGAGCAGGGCCTTTTTCTTCTTCATTAAACTTAAGACAATATCAATGTGTAATGCTTCATTATATCTCTCTTATGATTTAGAGACAGTGTTCACACTAATATCACAAAACCAATGAGGCTTTGAGCCAGTCTCACCAGATTGCATATACCAATTTGAAGACTTTTACTTTAGTAAAATCTATACTATAAATAAGTTTGGCATAAAGAGGTGAAAAGGAAAGGTCAACAGAGATAGGATAGACACAAAGCAAGGACCTCTTGGAGGTCACAACACAATAGAAGACCACGTGGCTGTGGGACTTCTCAAGGTCAAATGAATACTATATATTTAAAACTTTACATTTAAACATTGTTTAAAAATTATGAAGAAAAGGATTCCAGGCTGTTAAAGGCTGAATGTGCCCCTCTGTTTATATATAGAACTGTATGACTCCCTATCTCTCAGGATGTATTTGGAGACAAGATGTCTAAAGAGATTCTTAAATTTAAATGAGGTCATTCAAGTTTGTCTTGATCCGACCTGACTGGTGTCTTCGTGGAGGGAGGAGGTTGGGACCCACATGGGGACGTACATCATCAGTGATGCCTGATGGAATGACCGTGTACAGATTATCATCACAGCTCAGGAGTGAGGCCTTAGAAGGAAACAAGCCTGCTGACACTTTGATCTTAGATTCCTAGCTTCTAGGCTTGTGAAAAAACACATTTTTGTACTGAAGCCACCGGTCTGTGGTATTTGTTATGGCACTAATAAACAAGTCTGGAGACTGAAGCTGACTATAATGTCAGCATGTATCCTAGATTAACGCATTTGCTGAGACAGATAGGAAAATAATTTTACAAGGAGGGGAAAATGCAAAGAAGAAAATAAACATCCCCAAAGAAGAAGAGATATGAGTTCTCACGGTTCCATAACTCCTATTAGAAAAATCTTCCCACAGATACCTAGGATAAACTCTGAAATAGGTAATTTAAAAGTAACAGGGTACTGAAGTCAGGGAAAAATAGTAAATAAACAAATAATTTCTGACCTTACCTTTGTGGATTTGAGAAAAAATTCTAAGCAGCACAGACAAGTTAAAATGAGCTAAAGTTAAGAGGATTATCTGAGCTGGCACTCACCACCAGGACACAGAACTCCCAGCCTCAAGTTCATGTGCCTGCTGAAACACACACAATCAGCATTCTTCAGAGCAGTATTAAATAATCTAGTGTCTCTACAAATTATTAAGCACAGTGCCCACAGTGTAATTCAAAATTGGTTGGCATACAAAGAAATATGAAACATTGTCCAGTTCTCCCGACCGAAGTAGAGAGATCTACCCTGAGATGACTTAGATAGTAGAATTAGTAGGATGGATTTCAAAGCAATTAGTATGATTATGCTTAATGATTTAAATGATAGTGTTCTTTTACAATGAATAAGTAATGGAAAAATCTTAACATAGAAGTAAAAAGAAGAAAGTAGAAATGAAAAATATAATAAACGAAATAAGAAAAGTTTACTGGGAAGGTTTCATAACAGAAATGGAGATGTCGGAGGAGTCAGGGAACATGAAAGCTGTTTTTCAAGCTAAAAAACAGAAAATATTTGGGGCATTGGAAATGAATACTCTTGTGGAATGATATCAAGAAGTCTAGCATATACATACTTGGGAGTCCCAGATGAAGAATAGATATAAGGACAGAAGAATATTCGAAAGAATACATACGTGAATTCAGTGAATGATTCAAATATTATTCTTTTGTACTGGCTTACCTAGTGTAGGGAATTGGAAAATGCACACCTGGGCACAGTCAGCAAAGGAAACATTTGCTTAAAGATAACTTAAAAGCAAAATTGACTCAAAGTTCATCTGCTTTTCATTTTCACCATGTCATCTGCTATATGTTGGTAATTTTTAAAAATATCAATGCTAAAATACCTCTTTCCCCAAAATCTCTTCTTGGTCTGAATTCCAAACAATTATTACAGTTAATGCTGATCTTAACAATATACATTTAAACTTCAAATTAATACATTTTACATATTTCTTAATCAATATTGTATTGTACAAGGGGGTTAATTTGTAGCACCCCCCCCCCCCGTTAGATACTTGACCTTGGCACAGTTTCATGCATTCATTCTAAAAGTAAGCTCATAAAGTATGGGGTAGAGTTCAGTTTGTGTTCAGTTAAGTCTCTAACCTCCCTAGTCCTTCATAACCCAGCACTTGAACAAACTATCGACTCAGAATAAGCAACAATCGCACTTGGTGGAGATAAACAGAACTCGAGTCACTGTGATTTCAATGTTCTGTATGATCACAGAATGGTGTGTGTGTGTGTGTGTGTGTGTGTGTGTGTGTGTGTGTTTAAACAATAAAGTGAAACCTGTAAAGTGTACTGTTTTTCATTGCAGATTTCAAATGTCTGCTCATATTGAAAGTTTTTAAATTGAAAGGAAATGTTGGTTGGCCTAAAACTTTATGCTTTTGTCAAATTGGAGGCTTTGAATCTGCTGTACACAAGAACTTTATGTCAAAATTTCTGTTTGCTATGATCAGAATTGGGGTTTCAAATTCTACTCAAAAGCTATAGGAAACCACTAAGTACAAATTGTTAACTTTTTTCAGGCTAAGGAATAAATCAAGAAAATAAAATGATACAGAGCTACGTTCAGTCATCGCATAAACTGAACATTTTGTGGATACTTATTGCATTAAAGTTCACTCATTATTAGGCAATTATTTGACGAAACATTTCATGTAAGGTTTTGCTTACAGCATCAAAGCTAAAATGCTAGTTAACATAACAATTATTAAATTATGGTTTTTTGTTTGATAGGTGCTTGGAGACCCTTATAGTTGTTTGAAATATTCTTCCTAATATCAGCAACTGTTTAGTAATTATTCTTAATTTTGCAAAGAAATTCGCAGCACAAACCCCATATGAACATGAAAGGGTGACAACTCAGTGGAGATCAGCAGAGAATTTCTTTTTCCAAAAACAAAAGAAGAGCCAACCGAAGCCCTACGTCTGGATCTATTTTGAAGTATGTAATGTCTTCAACATTGCATGGAGTTTGTGAAAATCGTGAAGGAGTAGAAGTTGGCACATCCGGTGCATGGTACCAGAGACAACGCAAGATTCAGGTGATGCTGGCATGAAGGATAGCGGTGAGTCATCTGCTATCAGCATTGACAGAGGAGAGACCGGAAGCGTTAGCCCGCGTCAACAGCGACAGGACTGGAGAGAACGAAGAACGAAATGGCAGCAGCACAGCCGAGACTTTCATGAAGAAGAGCCACTGACTGAAGTTTAATCTATTTTGATGTAGCCTGTTGCCCAATACCACTTCCAGATGGCGAGCGTTAATCCAGTTAAGAGGGTAATTGAACCTTTCAGAATAAATATGAACCTTTCGTTGCTATTCAAAGGAAAGGAGAAAAGAGCAAAGGAAGCATTTGACACATTAAATATGCAGGATTTTATAAATCCTTACAAACACGGACAAAAAATGACAGTACTTTTAAAGCTGAAATAATCCCTTTGTTTCAATGATAGGCTGTAAAACTTGAGACCAAATGAGTGCCCAGCTCTGTAACTGGCATGAAACCTATAAACACACAGGTTTCAGAGATCCCTGAACGTTTCTGATCATTGCTATTTTATATTGTGATTATTATATGGAAATTTTTGGTGATATAGAATAAGAAGAGTCCAGAAGTGTCTACTCCGAGTGTCAAATATGACAGGCATGCCATTGTTTATACTAACAGAATAAACAATAATTCTAAAGTGATCATTTTAATTACAGAGAAATATCCAAGCGATTTGTTAAAACCGTTTTCCTTGTTGACCCTTTTTAAAAATTGTATTTCCAGATATTCACAATTATGCAACAAAGAGTAAACATATTAAAAAATACTGATTCTTTAACTACAACAAGTTAATGTTCATTTTCCCAAATTATTATTATAATACTCAATACTGGTTAAGACTATATAGTTTGGATTATAGTGAAAATTTGCATGTGCGTATAGTAACAAATGGAAAAAAATGCTGACATTTCACACATTGTGGCCCAAGAATTTTAACCTGGAAATACATGGATATAACATATGTGAACATTACACACATAAATTATAATGCATAATTACCCATGAGCTTAATTTATTCTATGGCTTAGTGCATGTATGCAAATTTCGGAGTACAGTTGTTTCTTTGTGTCTGCAGGATATTGGCTCTGGACCACTGTGGATACCAAAATCCAAGGGCGACCAAGTGCCTTATATAAAATGTCATATTATTTCTAACGATCTATACACATCCTCCCATATTCTCAAGCTCATCGCCACATTTACAATGTAAATGGTATTTGGGAAGTTGCTACACTGAATTTTTTGGGAAATAATGTTAAGAAAAAGAATCTGTGTTTGCTCTGTACAGATGCAATTTGGGGAATTCTGTGACATCTTGATCAAATCTATGAACTCAAAATTTGTGAAAATAGGAAACTGGTTGCATTTTGAATATTTTGCTGCAATGCACACATTTTCATGTTCATAAAGAAGCACGTTAGGGTAATTTCTAGTGGTAAAAGCACTGAGTCAAAAGGTATACATATACCTAATTTTTAGAGATTCCCAAGCTTCCTGCCAGAAAGGTTTATACCAATTTGCTTTCCACTAACACTGTGGGGCTGTACTATTTGCCAAAAATACCCCTGCCAACAGCATGTGTTCTCATAACTAGTTCATTTTTTACAATATTTTAGGTTTAAAATGTACAATTTTTGCTAATTGGAGTTACTACTCACAGTATTACTTGAAAATCTTCACAAAATGTCAAGTTAAAGAACAGCATTAGTTTTTAGTTGCGGTAAAATACATGTAAGATAACACTTACTCTCTTAGCTATTCGTAAGAGCACCACTGCGTTTTGTTAGGTGTGGTCTCGTCTTTGCATCTCGTAGCAGTGGCTCTCTGTACCCACTGAACGTCGACCCATGCGGCCTTCCTTCAGTCGTTAGCCTTCACTATTCTACTTTTTGTTTCTATAAACTTGACTACACTAGTCCCCTGTAGGATTGGAGTTGGGTGATATTCTCTGGGCGACTGACTGTCTTACGTCATTTAACATCATGGATTCAGGATTCAGCCTTATCACAGCTTCTATTTTCTCTCTAGGACCACCGATATTCTAATGTATTGATATATCCCCTTTTTAAATCTACTCATCTGAACGCGAATGCTGGGGCCTCCCGTGCCTTCGGCTACTGTGACTATGGCTGTTAGGAGCAAGGGAATCCAAGTTTCTCCTTAGGACCCTGCTGTCAGTTCTTTTTTTATATACACAGAAGAGAAGTTGCTAAACCATATGGTAGTTCTATTTTTAATATTTTGAGCAACCATCACATGTTTTTCACAGCAGCTGCCTGAGTGTTTGCTCCTACCAACTCTGTGTAGGCATGTGTGCCTATGTCTTTGCCCTTGATTTTTAAAAATGCTGTCGTGAAAAATTCTTACAAAGAATTTCAGCATTTATATGTGTACACTGACTCTATTATATATTTATATGTGACTGAAGACAGTTCCTTTTCACTCAAAAAAAAAAAGAGTATAGCCAACAACAGTGGTCACGGGTTGAACATTCCTGAACCAGAGGGCCTCCAGTTTCTCCCTATTCTTTATACAGCACCCATTCTAGTGTGTGTAAGGTGCCATTTTCCTAATAATTATTTATGTCAATTATTTTTAAATGTACTTGCTGGCTATTTGTGTATTTTCTTTGGGCAAACGTCTACTTGAATGCTGTACATAAATGCTGATATGTATTTTCGTTGGTGGTGGGGAGTGGTTCTTTATGCGCATGCACACATTTGATATATAACTGGAAAACAGTTTCTTCCATTCTGTAGTTCAGAGGCTTTCATGCCTGGACCACAGACAGATACCAGCAGATGTCAGGCAGCAGGTGAGGGAGTGAAGTGCTTCTGTATTTGCTGTCGCTCCTCCTCGTCCCCGTGACCCCTGAGCTCCTACTGGGAGTCCAGCCCTGGCATTACATCGTCCTAGGTGCGTGAACTCTACTGTGAGCCGCCCGCGCCAGCGAGGGGTCTAGGATGAGTGCTCCTATGAGAAACTGATGTTCAGTGATCCGCGCCAGAGCTGAGGCAGTGACGCTAACTCTGGGAGTGGCTACACATACAGATTAATATTAGCACAGAGGTTTGACCGAGCAGGGACCATAAGATACCAGCTGCTCGCAGTTATTTTAGTAGACGGTGTAAACAAATGATTTAGCGTCATAGCTTTGCGCTGAGGTGTCCATAGCTCCCAAAGCAATTTTAGCAGAGACAGTCTTTTACCCTTGAATGGTCTTCATATTTTTTAATTTACCATTTGACCACACATGCAAGGGTTTATTTGTGTGCAATTCTATCCTATTGGTCTCAAGGTTGGTTTTTTATATCGTTGCCACAATTTTGACTATTGTTGCCTTGTAAGAAGTCAAAATTAGGAAGTGTGAGACTCCTGACTCAGTTCCTCTGTTTCCGAATTTTATTCTTTTTTATGTTATGTTAATGCGTTTTCTTTCCTTTCTTTTCTTTTTTCTTTTTCTTTTTTTCTTTTTTTTTTTTTGAGACAGGGTCTCCCTCTGTGGTCCAGGCTGGTCCTGAATTCACTTCAGAGCCCAGGCTGGCCTTGGACTCAAGTCCTCCTGGCTCAGCCTCCCGAGTGCTGGGATTACAGGCGTGCACCACCACGCCCAGCTTACGTGGTGCTGGGGAATCGAACTCCGGTACTTAGCGCTTGGCTTAGCGCTTGCTCAAGCGCTTTAACCGCTGAGCCATTCCTCCAGCCCCTGTTACGTTAATGTGTTTTCTTAAATTCCTTTTTGAATTTTTCATTATTAGGATATAAAAAGTGATATTTTTGCATTTCTGTGTACATCTATATGGTATGTCTTTAATTATTAAATTTCAGTGCATTATTTATGTTGAGATTTTTGCTATTTCCATATTTGTTGTACCTTTCCCATAAGAGTTCACTCCGTGGTTGCCAAGGGAGATTTTGCTTTGCCCGCTTCTGTAGTGATTTGGTGACATTTGACCTTAAGGAAGAGCTTTTTGTTTTACGTCATCTTTCTTGGTCCACCTTTCTATGCTAATAATTATTGTCGAATCTGATTTAATTCGATTCTGATGTTTGACATCACTATTTGGATGCTTACCACTGTTTTAGGTTAATGAAGGAGAAACCTCGTTTTGTGGTCCGGTGTGGATTTTTTTTAATGGCAATTCAGTTTTTAGTTCCGACTTATTTTCTGATGTCTTACAAACATGCCCAAACACATCTAGTGTTTCTTTAACCTCAGCCTGGGGTAAACTCCTTCTCCACAGATAACTGGTTCTTTTTTTTTTTTTAATGAACAAAATTACACATAGAAACAATGGTCTGGTTCCCAACTTTGCTCATTCCTACTGGCCTCTTCAGCCGATGGAACTGAGGAATACAAATATGTATGTAGAAATGTATAGATGTGCGTCACACACAGAGCCTCACACACACCTCCACCGGTATCTATGCTTGTGTCTATGTCCATACCTATATACACACCTACCTCGAATTGTGAGTTGATGGTGATGCTTCCAATTCCAACCCAAGCTGGAGGAATGGCTCAGCGGTTAAAGCTCTTGAGCAAGCGCTAAGCCAAGCTCTAAGTACCCTAGTTTGATTCCCCAGCACCACATAAGCTGGGCATGGTGACGCATGCCTGTAATCCCAGCACTTGGGAGGCTGAGACAGGAGGATTGCCTTGAGTCCAAGGCCAGCCTGGGCTCTGAAGTGAATTCAGGACCACCCTGGGCCACAGAGCGAGACCCTGTATCAAAAAAAAAAAAAAAATTCCAACCCAAAACCAAATGTTTCACTTTTCTTTTTTGCTTTCACAGGTATATATTTCTTCTCCAACTGCTAAAAAAATTTAAAAAATAAAAATAACTCTTTGACTATTCTTGACATATTCGTAGTACTTTTAGAATTCCTAACCCTTATTTTTCTGTAAACCAAATATAGTGAGTTTAATATTTACCTTTATAAGTTCTTCTATAGTTCTGTCTATTATTTATAGTAAGTAAAATTTTTAGATTAATTTTTATTCTCCCTTCATTGTGGTTATGCTATTTATTTGAAAACAGTTTAAAAATTTATTTAAAAATATTTTTCACTTTGATTATTTTTAAAATTTTCTGGCTGTAGGGGTGCAGACCTATGATACTCTGGGAGGCCGAGGGAGCGGAATCACAGGTTCAAGCCTAGCTTGGCTAGTTTAACAACTTAGCAAGACCTGTCTCCAAATTTATTTAAAAAATCATTATAAGGGCTTGAAATATAGCTCAGTGTGAAGTTTCTGGACTCAGTATCTAGTGCCAAAATTTTTCAGAAACTCTAGATGAGAACATCTTTTTACTTTTAGTACAGAACTTTTAATGCACTTCCATATACCTTTGTATGCGAAAAATGAAATCAGAATGAAAATTTCTAGAACAATATTTAGGGAGAACAGCAGCTGTAATATTTTATGATAAAACTGACACAACAGTTAAAAGGAAATTGATAGATTTACCTGCTTATATCGGAAGAGAACGTAGCCTAAATAGTTTTGTATTATGAACACAAATTAGAAACCGAGAAAAAAGAATAGTAGACTACATCTATAATTTAACTACTTGTTAAGATTCTAAAAAATCAAGCACTCAAAGAATGTGATTACAGATGCAGCAGTGAAAATACAACGAAGTTTCATATAACTTTATAAAATATATTTGAAAATTCAAAGTATTTAATTTTTTTAGAAAAGATATAAATTACTGACTGGATTTGTTAAGAAATAGTAAACCTGAATGTTTGTGCAACCATCAGAATACTTAAATACTGGTTTTAAAAATATCGTACGGTGAGCTGGCTATGGTGACACGTGGCTAGAGAACCAACACTCAGGGAGGCTGAGCCAGGAGGCTTTCAAATTCAAGCCCAACCAGAGAAATTTAGCAATTTGGTGGAAACCTGTATCAATAAAATAAAGTAAAATAAAATTAATAGTCTTAGTATCAAGGCCCTTGGTTCAATCCCCAGTAATAAAAAAAAAAAAATCCTACAGTGAAAATAACATGACCAAAACTTTTACAGATAACTTTTGCCAAACATTCAGAGATTAAAAAATCAAAATGCAATAAATGTTTTCATTGTGGGTGAGGTGTTGATAGTGGCAGAGATAAACATGGCTTTATATATGCTTGTAATGGAATCCAAGAACACCTTAAACAACTGAACATCTTAAAAATGAAAATTATTACAGATGATAATTGTTCATAAACATGTCTACCAAAATCTTTTTAGAAAAACATAAGTAATAGAACTTATTAATATATGCAAAAATACACCATGACCAGATAGCAAATATACCAGAATTCGGTTTAGCTCTACCTTGAAAAAAAATCCCACTGATTATAATTTACATTGACCTAAAAGGAAAAAGTAAAGTTCTTTTTGATAGATCCTAGAAAAAATTTGCTAGAGTCTAGAATTCTCTCATGACTAGAACTTTTATCAAATCAGGAGTTGAAGATAATGTTCTGAGTACAATAGATTATATTGTGACAAGTTTAAATATATTTAGAAGTAGAATGTTAAGCACATTTAGACTGTGGCTTTTAGACCACGTTGATTTTCTATTGAACATCATACTAGATTGGAGATCCTTGTGAGAAGACATAGACGAAGAAAAAAGATGTTAGAGGTGGGGAATCAAAGGCCACTGAGTGTTAGGTGTAGCAGAGAAACTATAATGTAGAAACTCTCAAACTGCTTTAAGAAAACGTAGCGGAAGCACTGTAGGACATGAAAAATGGCAGAGGGTTTTTTAGACAAAGCCCCAAATCACAAGAGACAGAAGCCAAAATAGACAAATGGGATCACATGAAGTTAAAAGGCCGTGTGCAGCAGAAGACTCACCCAGGAGAATGAAGAGACAGCTTGCAGAATGAGGGCAAAGACCATATTGGCAGTGTTTATACCTGACAAGAGGACGATACCCAGAAGACAGAAGGAACTGCAGGAACCCAGCAGCAAGTGAAATCAGCCAACCAAAAAAGTGAAAGATGGACAATAAATTTAAATAGATTTCTCAAAAGAAGACATGGAAATGACCAATGAGTACGTGAAAAGGGCTCAAAATTATGAATAATCAGAAAAATGCTAACCAAAACCACAAAAAGATACGAACTCCACCAAGACAGCTAATATATACAGTTATATCTATAGAGTGAGTGCTGGTGAGGATGTGGAGAAAAGGGACCCTTGCACAGTGCTGTGGGAACATAAATTAGTAAGACTCATTACAAAAATAGGATGAAGGAGGCTCAAAAAATGGAAAAAAGAACTCTCAAATCACGTGTCCACCCTACTCATGGGTATATATCCAAAGGAGACAAAATCAGTTCATCAAAGAGGCATGTACACTTTCAGGTCTGCGACAACACTATTTACAATAACCCAGAAATAGGAGCAGATTACTCAGTCGTCAAAGGATGAACAGGTAGATAGAACTCCGTGCGTATCCTCAGTGGCACTTCATTTAGGCATAAAAAATGCAATTCTATTACTTTCAACAATATGAGTGGGACTGGAGATCAATACATTAATTAAAATAATTCAGGCGCAAAAGACCAATAATGGGTAATGTCACTCCTCTACGGAATCTGCAGAGGGGGTAGGAAAGGGCAAAAGTGATCAGTGGGGAGTATGGTACAGTTAGGAAAAGGAAGTTCTGGAATACTCACGTATGATATGGGAATATAGGTAAGACTATATACTATTAATTTCAAAAAGCTAATAGAAAAGATTTGAAAAGTTCTCTCCTCCAAGAAAAACTAAAGAGGTAAGTGTGCCTAAATAGAATTCAATGTGTATGTGTATTGAGCATTAAATGATACTTCATTAAAATACATACAGTTTTTATGCTTTTGTGCATCAGTTAAGAGTGAAATAAAACATAGCATATGAACAAAAAATAGGGTAGTAGTTTTTTATGGCAAGTAAAAATACAAATTATAAACTTATAGGAATTAATAATGTATGGTTTTGTTATGGAGGTTGACATATAGACCAGGAAAATGAACAGATAGCTAAGAAACAAGGTGTACACCAGCACTGGATACATGAGTAACAACGGCCTATCTCTATTATTTAGTCATCTTAAAGGAAGCTGGTGACTCCTCCTATATACTGTACACAAAATCTGTTTTATCTGGATTACAAGTTCAAGCTTGAAGGATAAAAAATAAAACTTGAAAATGATATGGAAGTGCCAACCATAAGGTAATGTACGAATGAATCGCATTATATTAAACATATGAACTTTTGATCTTCAACAATAGGACCAAGACATACACTGGAGAAAAGACATAGTCTTTAACAAATGGCGCTGGGAAAGTTGGTTAACCATATACAGATGAATCAGTCTAGACCGGTACCTTTCAACCTGTGCTAAAGTCAAATGAAAATGAATCAGAGACCTAAATATTAAAACAAAAATACTGAATATGCTGGCAAATAGGGAAAAACCCTTGAAAATATGGGCATAGGTGTGTATTTTCTCAACAGAGCACCTACCACACAAGAGATATCACAGAGTCAACAACAAATGGGGCTATATCAAATTTAAAAGCTCCTGTGCAGCAAAGGAACCTGCAGAGTGAAGAGAGATCCAACGGGATGAATGGGAAAATTTCTGGACAAGTATTCTTTGGACAGAGGACAATGTACAAATAACTCAAAAATTATACTCCCAAAAATAACAGACACAAATAAAAAGCGTATTTGAAATGAGTAGATACTTCTCAGAAGAAGAAACACAAATGACAAATAAATACACTAGAACGTGTACAGCATCTTTAGCCACTAGAGATAGTCAAACCAAAGTAACACTGGACTTCCATGTGACTCTGTCTTACTCCAGTAAGAATGGCTATTACTCAGAACAACAACAACAAAATGCTGAAGGCTTTGGCGAAAAAAGGACGTTCCACATTGTTGGTGGGACTGTAAGTTAGTACAACCACTGTAGAGATCTGTATAGCGATTCCTCAAAAATAAATGAAAATAAAAAATCCATCTGAGTCACCTATACCTCTTCAGTGTATCTCCCCCAAAGTCTTAAACATGTCATATATTAAGTGACACTTGCATTCTCGTGTTTAAAACAGCACAATTCATAATAGCTAAATCTTGGAAGTAGCCAACTTATCAACAGATGAATGAATAATAAAAGTGTACCCACACACACATATATATATACACACACACACACAAACGGTGGAGTACTACTCTGTCATAAAGAAAATTAATTTATGGGAAAATGGGTGCATCTTAAGACTATTATGCTTAGCACAATAGTATCACATAGTTGCTTTGAGATTCCCAAAGTAGAAATAAGCAAAAAAGCTAAATAACACGAGTTCTGATGGAAACCAGGAAGACGGATTTTGTTCAGAGAGGAAGGCGATGTGTGGAAAAGAGAGAAGGGAGGGTGGGAGGGGAAGAGTAAGCAGAAATCGTTAGGATGTGACATGTATGTGCACAAGTCCTCCAGTTAGGGTAATTGTTACATGTCACACATTCAAACTTTAAAAAATAATTTTGGAAAAACTAAATTGAGGTTTCAAACAAAAAACTTCTAGTAAAAAGAAAATTAAAGGGCTGAAAAGGTAGACTTGGGGAGAAGGCACATGCAACATATGTAACTAACAAAGAAATTTCACCTATTTGCAATATTTAATACAGCACAATTATCCAACGTAAAAATTTTCAGTAAGAAAATCAGATTACTTGAAAATTGGGCAAGATTTAAGTGAATATTTCATATAAGCAAATGCTCATAGTGTGTGTGTGTGTGTGTGTGTGTGTGTGTGTGTGTGTGTGTACTGGGGACTGAGCCCTGTACCTTCACACTGAGCTACTTTCAAAGCCCCCCCCGCCCCGCCCTTTTTTAAGTGTAGGGTTTTGCTAAATTGGCTACACGGGTCTTAAGCTTGGAATCCTCCTCTCTCCACTCAACCGAGATCTCAGGCCTGTGCTGGCAGTACTCATCCCTCAAAATGACCAGAGTTTAAAGGGCTACCAGGGCCACTGTTGGCATGAATGTGGCCAAGTCTGAGGCTGCAATTGTAACTCGGCACGACCACTTCAGAAGACTCTTTCATTGTGTACCCTGAAGCTGTGCATATCCCACTTTTATTAACCAGCAACTCTTAGGTGCATACCCAACAGCAACGGGACACATGTTTTAGAGGAGACATGTTAAATCTCCACACTGGTTTTTATGGTCGGTAACTTCGACAGGAGTCGACACAGACATCCAGCAATAGCAGAGCAGGTAAGTTGCTGAGTAGCTCATCCAACAGTGCTTTCATGGTCCAAAGAGAAAGAGCAACAACATAGAGGAACATCAAAATACACTACTGATTGAAAAAGCCAAAAAGAAGATGACATACATTTATTTGAGCTTTGAAAACAAAACCAAACTCTTGGGCTAGAGTTCAAAACAGTAGCTGTACTAGATCAGGAGATGGGAATAGGCGTTGGGAGGGCCCAGGCAAGTGGAGGGAAATGCGGTGTACAATACTGGCCTGTCTTCCATTTCTTGACTGAAGTGATCTCTTTGTGGTACTTGATTTCTGCACCTTTCTGTATGCAGTAGACTGTGCAATGAATATATTTTTAAATGTCCAGATGAAATCAGGAAAACATCTGAGAAGTGAAACTTTTTAATATTTCAAAACCATAAAATTCCTTATAACTTTGTGAAAGGGAAACATTGTAGCAAATTCAAAGAAACCATAAAAAACCTGAAAATTTTTACATTAAATTTGAGAATCATATTTTATTAAAAGATGTCATAAAGTGAAAAGATAAGTTGCAGATCTCAAAATGTATTTGTAGTATGTATAACAGAAAAAAATCAGTTTTCAGAATATGTAAACAGAAAATAAAAAATTGGCTCATTATTAGAAAAATAAACAACAAAAGAGCAAGTGATTAAAAGAGATGATACGTAAGTGGCCAATAAACCATGCAGAAATACATCCAATTTCATTAAAATAATCAGAAAATGCAAGTTAACACACTGCCCGGAACTATAAAATCTGAGAATACCAGTTGCTGGTGCAGATAGAATATCAGGAGCTCATCATAGTCTTGGTAAAACGATAAAAGGAGATAATCAGTCTGAGCCCTTTTGCAATATTTGTAAAAGCCTTAGAGAAACTGAAACGTGTACTAGAGAGTATGTACAAGAATTTTATAGTGTTATTTTTGTAAGAGTGAAACACAGGAAATAGCCCGTATGTTCATCAGAAGATGAGTGGTTACTAAGTCATGTTTGTACACACCATCGGACACCTTCCAGGGATGAAGACTAAGGAGCCGTTGGCATTACTATAGACGAATCTTGGGAATTCAACACGGAGCAAAAGGAGCAAGTAACAGAAAGTTACTAAACTTGACTTCACTGAATGATGCTTGAGAAAGAGATAGCACCAAGTCACTGCTTCAAGATGCGTGTTGTCGTGGCAACAGCGTAAGGAGAGCGCAAGGGAGTGGCAGCAACCAAGTGCATCACAGTGATTAGACTCAAGAAAAGCGAGACAAGAATCATCAGAAAGGAGCTTGGAAACGTGGGAGCAGTTGTCTAGCTGGATGCTGATGCTATCACTACGCTACATCCGTATGTAATTTTGCGTACACCTACATTTCACAGTACATCGTTTACAATCCCTCTGAGTTCTCTGGCAAACACATTCGAGCCAATTGCAGGAGCCAAGAGCCAGCTATGCTGCTGTTCCATGTGTCTCTCAGTAGCTGATGCTGACCTGGAATATTTGTGGAGAAGAGAGATATGCCTACGAGTCAGTGATACTACAAATGCTGTCATTAAAATGTGATTCTCTTCTGCGTCTTTGGTTTCTTATAAGAATGAGGAAGAGTACACAACATGAGTTGACGGCAAGATGCTGTCTAATACTGAAGTTTCCCCATAAATATCATTTCCACTAGTATACGTTTACAGTGCCTAATCTCATTCAACTCGGGGAGTTCCTACATACTCACATCACATCTTAATTATTTGTATTTCTTCTTATTTCTATCTTCCTTTGTGTATACACACGTCATTTTATCTGTTCATCTGTTAATGTACATATAGGCTGTCTCCAAGATTTAGCTATTTTGTGTTGTCTGACTATTAAGATGAGAATGATGTGTCACTGAAATAGAATGTTTCTAATTCTTTTGGAAATACACCCAGAAGAGGTATAGGTAGGCCACGTAGAGTCTCTATTTTCAGCTTTTTGTAAAATCCTGTACTGATTTCCACAGTGGTTGTAACAGTTCTGCCAACAAAGTAGAGTGGTTTTTTTCCTCCATAGTCTTGCCAGCATTTTTTTTTTTTGAGTTTTGATAATTGTCATTTTTGCTGGAGTAAGATCAAAATCCCAGTATTATCTTAATTTACATTTGTCTACTAGCCAAAGATGCTAAATATTTTTTCATGAATTTTCTGGCCATTTGTATTTCTTTTGCAAAATATCTCTTCATTTCGGGCACCCAATTTTTGATTTTCTTATATTTGTAAGTCTAATATTTTTTAGCTGTTCGTATATTCTAGATATTAGTCTTCTGAATTTTAACTTCCTTTTCTCAGCAACTCTGTAGTGTTTTCATGGAAGTAAATATTGTCCATTTTTGTTGATAAATTAAGAAACTAGGTTGAGAGATGTTAAAGCAAGGACAGCTGGCAGCGATGACGGCTGATCCGACCTCCCCGTGCACCCCTCCCCTTTGTGCCTGTGCCTGGACCCGCAAGCAGCAGCCGGAATCCCCGGGCCTAGGCTGGAAGCGCGCCCTTGGCCCGCCTGCTCTCTCTGGAGCTTCCTGTGGGCCACGAGGGAGGTGTGATATACTGGGTACAGTAGAGGTTAAGCACCGACTTCCGCTGACTTTCTGCTTATTAGCCGTGGCTGTCCCTGAGCAGCCTTCTGACTCAAGCCCTCTGCCTTCCCGAAGGCTGAGGCACCGGGAGGCCTGTATTCAGAGAAAGGCACATTTCCAGAGAGGAGGCCCTTTGCTGATCTAAGGAACAGCTTGTGGAAGCAGTAGACCGGTAGGGGGCCACAGCTGGAGCTTATGAATGATAGCTTCATCAACCTGACCTTCCCTGAGGATCCACCACCTATGCAGGGGTTCTTTCCTGGCTCTTCCTTCACCAGATGTAAAAATTATTACACGCGTAGGCTGGAGGTTCTCGGGGCCTCTTCTTTCCCAGTTTCTTCTCCTTTACCGTGTTTCCCTCTTTGCCCCCAGCTTTTATCCCCATTGTTATTTTCTGCTGTCACATCAGATCTTGCTAAACGCTGCCTAAAGCTGGGGAAGAGTCAAGGTAGAGAGAGGGAGTTCTTGCGAATTCTCCATCCCAGCACTGAGCACCAAGGTGCTTTTCTAGGAGCCCTGAGCATTCTGGGGTGAACAAGACTTGAGAACAGGCGTGCTTCCTTCCCCAGTGATTTCACTGTCCACACTTCGAAAAGACTTAGAATTGGCTTAGAGTATCCCCCATAGTTGGCTAACGGGTGTTTTTATAAAACAGACTAATGAAGAGGCTGTGGCGTTTATTTCCTTAGACTCATACTCAGGTGTGAAGATCTTCACTGAGATCTTCATGGGATCTGTTTCTGGAAAAAGAGTTCAGTCTCTGCTATCCTTGCGAACATTGGTTTTTATTATCCTAAGCCAAAGACTTGAGAAAATATGAGAAAATGGAGGTCAGTGGGGGTTGAGGCCTTCAAATGCCAGTTCCAATAATGGAGAATTAGCTCTGTACTCTTCTTATGTATATAAATACATGTATGTATGCTAGCAATATATAAATCCATTTTCCTAGTATGTTCACACACACATACACAAACAATGAGATTTGAAGAAGTCTCTATACAACCATTCAATTACATAGTCGTGACTATAAAATCTTTACCTCTGCTATTGCTTCTAAGGCTGAACTCAGAATTTTGGGGATCCCACCATTAAGTTGCATTTAGTTCTAAGACAGCCGTGTTAACCACAACATATATTTATTGACCATTTTACAAGTTGCAAGCACACGTACTCATGTGCCTCATTTACTCAAACAGAAAATTTGTTTTCACAGTCCTTTGGTATAGGAGCTTACACTTGAATTTGTTATTTGGCTTAATTTAAGTTCATCTGCAATTCAGCCTCTTAGCAGAATTTCTTCACAGCCACTCAGAGCAAAATTTCTCGCTGTATCATGCAGACCACTGAACATAATCTGGAGGAAGAGAAGTTACTGGCAAAGGTTCAAACCCTTGGGCTCTCTCCTAGGCCTACTGACTCTGCTTCTCAGAAAGGGGACTCAATTCTGGAATCTGCTTTTTAAAATTGAGCACACAGGTGAATCTCCAGTGTGGTGAGCGTGGAGAAGCAGTGAGTGAGCAGCCAAGTCTCCCCTTCCGGGGCTGCCGTCCTCCTGAACGTCCGGGGCTCTGACTGTGGGGGTGGAATGGGTCATAGCCACTAGGCATCCCTAAAGATTCCTGTTTGGAATCTGATACATCGGCTGAAAATTCTTTCCCCATCCCACCCGACGATGCCGGATTCGTTTTTATTCGGGCTGGCCCAGAGGAAAAGCCAATCATTTTTCCTATTTTGACTAATTAGAGACAGTCTGGCCACAAACATCCGCTTTTGTGCCTTTCCCCTCCTACAGGGACTGGGCAGGGCTCCCGAGTGCCTGCTGGAGGGTGGCTGGGCTGGGACCTAGAGGAGAATAATTGTAATCACAATGCTTCTGTCATTAAGTCTTGAGAGGAATGCTGAGTCGAACAATGGAAAAGGTTTCTGCTGTCTTTGGGAACATTTTTGTTATTGTCCCAAGCCAAAAACTTGAGTGTCAAATCAGATTCTTTTGTGTCTGTACTTTTCCACATTTTTTAAAAAAACTTTCCTATGGTCTGTATAGTTATTGCAGTTTGCTTACAACCCCTCCTTTGGCTGCCTCAACTCGTGTCAGCTGCTTTGGGCTTCTTTGGGTAAACTGAGTGACTACAATTAAGAAAGTTTCTTGTGGTCTTTCGATTTCTTGGAGAAGGAAAAAGTGTAAATCATGACTTCAGTAAGCAGCAGGAAACCCCATTGTCTGCTAGCAGTCCCAAATACATATTGCTTTGGAATCTTTATCCAAAAACAGATTTCATGCACAAATAGTAATTGACTCAAAATCTATCGAGCGTTTATTTTATTCTAGTTGCTATTCAAATTGCTCTACTGCTTTTAATTTTCCTAGTTTATCAATAAATCTTGCCTTATAGATGAGCAAATAAAATCATAGAAAGTTGAAATAATTTTCCTAAGGTCACACAAGTAACCATGGGAATGGTGATTTTTTTTGCCCACAAAGCCTAGCACCAGGGCCATTCCCTTATTGCTTCTTGCTATAGCCTGTCTCTCTTTTTCTGTAATATATAATATTTCCACAACAAAATGCGTCAAGCTTTAAGTCTCTCTTTTTTGATTGATTTTGTTGTGCTGGAGATTGAACTGAGGCTCTCACAGGGGGTAGGCACGGAAGTAGCCATGAAGAGATCCTCAAGTATGCAGCACGAGTAGTTAGCCCATGGCGAGAAGATCAGAAAATCATTCTTAAAAGAAAACAAAGTAGGATTTACTGATGATGGTGAGTATGAGCTCCTAACCGAGAGTGAATCTATAATAATAACTATACTGTTTCCCAAACTTCTCCATAGAATGCTAAATCAGAAGGAATAAGTGTTTGGGGAAAAAAAAGCTCTCCTGGCCAAAAAAGTTTGTGAGGGTCGTTAAAAAATGTTAACGTAATTTCTATGAAAAATTCACCAAAAATCATATTTTTTCAAAAGGTGCCTCATTAGTATCTCAACACTTGTGGTTTTTACTGAACAAAATAGTAGAAAACTTGGACTCTGGAAGAAGATCTGGATTAAGCTCTGCATTCAAGATTCATGGGCATTGCATTATCAGTCTTTCTGTGCTGCTATGAATATTGTAGTAAGAAGCAGAAAAGATTAGAAACTCCAAAATAATGCAATAGAATGCTTCTTTTGATGACTACAACATCTCATAAAGCGTTCCTTTCATTGGCATCCCATCAATGAAATAATAATCAATGAAATAATCAATTAGTGTCAAGATCGGGAAGTTTCCAAGGAGACTTAGTAAGAGAGCTGGTGGCTGATGCTCTTCTAAAGTAGGCAGGATTTTGGAAGAGGCCACCGAAGGATGTGGTTTGACACGTGATTCATCTTTCTTCCTCTTTTAGTTGTGTTGTGGTCCTACTAGTATGGAAGAAATGGGATCTAGTTTCTAGAAATTGGTATAGAATTCGTTGCAAGGCAAAACTTTGTACTATTTAAAACAGAGCCTTCATGTTGCAGCATGTGGGCCAGTGTTAATTATAAATTAAATTTTAGGATTGCTCATAATCGATTTCATGGTGAGTAACATATTATTTTGGCTCTGTGACTAGCCAGATGGAAAATTATTACCTCTCACATCCGAGGCTTTGGATGTTCTTGATGAACAACATCATATTTATGAAAAGGATAGGATATTTATCCCAGGTAGAATAAGGGAAGGAGATCGCACACCGATAAGTTACACAAAGTCTACAGTTGATGTTTAAAGAACCGGATGTTGACAATGCCTTTAGTCAATTATATTTGGTAATCATGTTACCAAATGTCTAACCATTTGAAAACATCTGGACGATTGCATGTTCATCCAGATGCTCAGACTTGAGTAGATATTTGGCAACTGTAAAATAGTCTTTTCCCGTTGCTTGGTCTGAATTTTTAAAACACTGATTTGAGAAGTTTTTTCTAATCTGCACTCTTGGCCTAGTTTTGCACTACTCAAGTAAGAACAGACTGAGAAATAGAACTAAATGCGCTGAGCTACCCTACCTTGCTGAATACCAATGTATTATTCTTAGGTTACAACTTACTCGGTGGTAAGCATGTAGATGGAACTCCATAGATGTGTAGGAGAGGACTCTGAGCTGGCTGATAACCTTGTTTTCTTGCTTACAGACTGAGCAAAAAATCCAATATCAGGCTTAGACTTCTGATCTACAAAACTTTGAGGCAAGAAATGTATGTTCTTTTAAACTTCTGAATTTGTAGTAATATATAACTCTGCAACAGAAAATTAATATATTATTTGCATCTGAAAAGTTCATAATTTTTAAATACCCTGAAGTTCATTGGATATCCTCCTACGTTAAACAACTCCTGCCCAGAGAAGAATGGTTGAAACTGTAGAGGTTATTTGAACTAATAAAACTGAAGGTGGATTCAAAGTAAAGTACAATTTAGTAAATGATTTGACAGTCCGATTTCACTTGGTTGTCCTTTAAATCACCTTCCTTCTTTCTTCCCCTCCTTTAGCATAAGTCTTTATTTAGGTATGAGTTTACCACAACATCCATAAAAGTGCCCAACTTAGATTCAATTTGTCCATCCTTTTTAGGAATCCCAATGGCTTCTTGGAATCATCATCATGTTTTGGAAATCATCATCTAAATTTCTGATTTGCTGTAAATCTTTCCTCTCTTTTCATCTTGAACATATTTCTGCATTAGGGAAGGATATTGTTTTTGCCGCACTCTGTGTAGAATTGTTTCACTGCAGATCAACTTCTTAGCACCTTTCCATCACTGGCTTCAGCGACAGCCAAGCTGGGGCTGTCTTCGTCACATCCTAGAAAGGAGAAAACTCTCATTAAGCACTTTAAGAAAACTGAAAGGTCACCAAAAGCATTCATTATGACAGTCTCAATATAGAAGGCAAGCAAATCACTTCCCTTTTTTGCTAACAAAGTGCACAGAGCATACAAGATTTATAGTTTAGTAGGTGAGATATTTTCTTTTCCTGTAGAAAAAGTGTGTAGACTAAATGGAATTTGCCGAGATTTTGGTTTTCACTTTGTGTGAATATGAAAATAGATGAGCAGGATCAAGTTTGTGTTTGTCTGGACTAAATATTAACAATAGTCCCACCCTTTTTCTTTCTTCAGATACTTAGGGAAATTCTTTGTAGGTGTCTCAGCTTCCAAGGGCAATTAGACTGTTCTGTGTCTGGAGTACTTCCAACTTGGAATTTGTTCTTGCTCTTTGTGAGGCTCGCTTCCTTTTTCCAATTCCAGGCTGGACACTCAGAAGAGTGTGAACTACTTTATTTGATTTCAACAATATATAGTCAAACAACGTGGGCAGGCCTATAGCGTCCAGACCATTCTACTAACAGATCAGTGTTAGAGAGACACAGGTACTGCAAGGTATTTTAAAGCAGACAGATAGCTAGATTTAAATGGTAGATTTTAATTAAATGGTAAGTGATATCATATGCCTAGAGGTATGATAAAAGTAGAAAATATGGTTTGCATTGAGATTGGCAGGAAGGTACATTTCATTTGCATAGATTGTTGAGCAGGGACATATTGCCAAGCCAAAGCAGTTGATGTAATAGGCAGGCGAGGCCATGGTTTAAACACTCACAAGATAAAGGAAGACTTTTTAAATAAAAATGAAATCTGGGGGGAAAGATGGCCAAAGTTCTTAAGGAGGATGCAGAGGGAAAGGAAAGGAAACACCAGTATAAACTTGACTCCAGGCTCAGAGACTTACATTCTTTGTGGAAGATAATTTGTTACTTCTTGAAATGTGCAATATGTCCGCGTTACCTAGACATAATGCATAACACAACAATTTCGGGAATTTGAAAAGTAAATGACAGTATGAATATTTAGAAAGAAAAAAATTTTGAGTACCATGGAAGCAGTAATCAGTCTGTTAGCTTTTTACTTCGGTAACTTCCAGGTGAAACGCAAAGTAGTATGAATAAGAGTTTTGATTAGGATGTAGCTAAGCATAGCTTTCTACAGATTTGTACTGTTTAGATCTGATACTGTTCAGATACTGATCGTCTTCAAGCTGTAAACTTAGGTTTTTCACCAAATTTAAGAAGTGTTTAGTTTTTATAATTTTAATATCCCCCCAATATTATTGTATTCTTTTAATCTCCTTTATTGTTGTATTTTTACTCTCTTTTAATTCTTTTAATCACCTTAAAGCATTATTTTTTTAAAAAACTTGTCTCACAGGTCCTAGAGATGCTAGTGATTATTCTCTTCAGACTCTCTCTCTATGCTGGTTACTTCTGCAGATTTATCCTCAAGTTTTTCTGCCATTTCGCCCGACTATTGAAACTATCCAGTGAGCTTTTTAAAACTTTTGATAATTTTATATTCATTCTAAATTTTTCATACCTTCTTCTTTGGATTTTCTATTCCCTTTGTGACTTCCTGTTGTTCCACTGGTTTCATGGTTGTTCACGATTGCTTGTTGATGAAACTTTTTTGTAATAGCTGCTTTACAACACTGGGCCATTCTATCATTTGTATTATTGAAGTGTTAACATTTATTGATTGTCTTTTCTCACAAAATTTGAGGGTTTTATGGTCCTCATGCTGAATCCTTTTCAATTTTATTTTAAAAATTTGAGTATATTTTGTGGGACTTGTATAAGTACTGTGAAAAATACTGAAGTTTTTGCTCTTGTACTTAGTTGATTTGGTTGGAATTTCCAGCACACTAAATTTAGGTTATTATGATGGAGTCGGTTTAAATTTCAAAGCTGTGGCCATCATTCAGATCTTCTTATGAGCCACTGAGGAGCTAGCTGAGCAGGGGCCTGAGATACAGTGTATCTGTTGGACTACTTCCTGAAGTCTTTCACAGGTGACTTCGACCAGACCCATACACGCACAGATATGGTGTTGGCCTAGAAATTCATAAGTAATTTACAAAGTAATGTTTCCAATTTGGTCTGTCTGAGCAGACTTCCTGGGGCTCTTCATCTCTTTAACGCTCTGCATTTTTTTGTTCTCAGGCGACAGAGCGGATGTTTTAGTTTCCTCATTGTACTTTTATAACTGCACTTACATCAGAGGCTAAGCATAAGAAGAATGTAAAACAGCATATTTGCCCTTCGTCATCTAATCACAGCTCACCTGAATGGTGACGGGGTTGGCCAACTTTCCACAGGTTGTGTCTCCTGTAGATGCTCATGACTTTCTATTGCAATTGCTATAGATCTGAAAATGAGAGCGTGGAAGAAACAGAAAAGGGGAAGAAATTTCAACATTCCCTCTTGGTGTGTTATTTTTTGCTTTTTCTTGCCTTTTAGACAGACACCAAGGGTTTTTTTTTCTAGAGCTCTTTTTGCAATCACATTCCCGTTTCTGAGTTCAGATTGGAGGGAATTCATATGCCATGTCTTCTTCAACAATGCGCAAAATTCTGGTCTTCATTCAAAGTTTATTTGTTGTAATTGACTTCTCAAAGTCCTAAACCTGTTGCTTTATTCATTCTCTCTGGGACTTATAGGTATATTAATTAGGAAAAGAAAGGATAGAATGTGTTTCCTTCATCTCACCCCAAACTGAAAACTACATCAAGTCTTCCTAGCTCTTTTAACTATTTAATTTAAAAATTTTATTTGACTTTTCAGTTTTCTGTCATTTTCCCTCATGAGAAAAAAGTAGAAATGTGACTTGTCCTGTTTTGTCCTGTTTTAATTTGTGGGAACAACTACACACTCTCGCTCCCACTACTGAATTCTCATAGCCTGCAACGGTGACTTGCGCATCATTCTAGTAAATATTTATTGAATGACAAGGTAAATAGAAGTAGCTCTAAGTTGGTCAGTAAAGTGTGAGATTATGACTGTGAACAGGGGTTGAGAAAAAAAAGAGGGGAGTTTCCCCCCTATGTCAGTGACAAAGAAGGAGCAGTGACGGTTCTGAATGTTGAGTGCTAGTTCATCTAAAGCTGAGATTTATGTGGCAGAGATATAAGGGTAGCATACAATGAGACAGAGAAATAAACTAGATCTAACTTGGCTAATGACTTCGACAGCAAACCAAGCAGCTTAGATTTCTTCACTCAACAGTGGGAAAGTATACCAGTTTTAAAGCGGTGACGAAGATGACCAAATTTAGAACGATCGCTTTGGCAATGGGAGGAAGAAGAGGGATTCATGGAGACTAGCTGAAAACTTTCCACATCAGGGGGGACGATTTACGGTCATGAATAAAAAGAAAAGTAGTAAAAATGAAGAGTCAATGACTGATAAGAAAACAAAGCTTTCATTGATTGATGGATGGAAGGCTATTAAAGGAACTAGTTGGAGCCTCAGGGAGGGGCAAAGACAACTTCAGGCAATAGAGAAAGATACTTTGAACAGTGCTGATTTGTTTTTTTCCTGTAATGTGGAATTCCCCTTTTAATCTTTTGAGATACAGTATGATCAAATGCTTCTCCATTTCTAGCCCCTGGCTTCCCAAAGCCTATTGTTTCAGGGGCTCTGACCTTTCCTTAGCTGCCTGGCATCCAAGCAAGTTCTCAGCTGTCAAATTTCTATCCAGGTGGCCTCCATAAATACCTCAACAGAATTTATTTTCTTTAATTTTCTTTGGCCTTACTGGAGAATTTGCTGATTGGAAGACTGTGTGGAAGCCAATATGCCCGAAGATGGATAGCCACATCTGCTAGCCATTTGGATTAATTATTACACCTGTGTCATAAAACCTGCATTAATAAAGAGGTGCCAGGGAGACTCACACTGCAGCCCCGACAGGACCTGCTCTCCTGCCCAACTTCCCCTCGCTGTCAGTGGCAGGCCACCGTTGCACCTTTCCGCATACCACCGAGCAGTGGTCCAGATCGCTTCCTCTGACACCTCTTTGTCTGCTGCGCCTCTACGTCCTTCCAGGACTCTATTGCAGATGCCGTCACAGACACTGTCCCAGCACTTTGTGATCTGCGTTTCAGTCCGGACCTTGTCTTGTCACATGACACCTAGAATATTACAAAATCAGGATTTTCCTCTTTCCAACTGCCCATCCCTCCTGGCTGTCCTTTCTATACTGTTAATAGCAGGAGATTTCTCCTCAAACGTTTTGATTAAACCCCACTCCAATGCCTGGACTCATACACGTGTCTTCTTTTTCAGATATTGATAGCCTCCCAGAGACTGGCACTGCTGTCTTTATTTTTTAATTAAATGCTACATACCGGTCGTTAAGCCTGTCTATCAACATCTGTCCGTGTTGTTGTTCATATTTACGATTGATCTTTGACCTATACTTACTTTCTGCTCCAACCGAATAAGTCTGCTTGCTGTCATGTGCACAAGTTTTGAGTCTTGGCTGCTGTCTCCTGTAAGTCTTAACTGTACACGATATCTCTAAATACGTTCGATCCCCCTTTCTTTTTTACCAAGGTCCTCTGCAAATCCTTTCCGGCAGTCATCTCTGATACAGCCTTCAGACTCCAAAAACTGTTGTTCATAGTAATAAGAAATCGATAGGCTAATGAGAATCTATTCAAAATCTAGTTAATGGAAGCTCAGAGTAGATCCTAAAAATGAAGAAATAGGCTTTGCACCTTAAACCTCGGCCGATGGTGACGAATGAGTGTGAGCCCCAGGACGTGGCCGCCATGTCACGGGAGTGTTTCCCCGTTGTGGAGCCTTTAGCACACCCGGGGAAGCACCGAGGGCTGCAGACAGTGGCCTGAGCGGTCAGATCTGGGAAGACAGGTGTGTTGACACATGAGATGACAGGTCACGCAACTTCATCTCTCGCACAAAACTGATCATTAATCAGAATATGAATTGAAGAAGAAGCAGAGAGGAAGAAGAGCATCAGTGTACTGAACGTTGTCCGTCTCCAGTCTCAGACCTCCGAGCGCGCTAAATCCCTAGGTTGTCTTCACTGATTGTACGAATGAAGCAATGCTGTATTGAAGTTTCCCTTCTTTTTGAGATCAGACACAGATGACTTTTAAAAGAGTATTGTAGATAAGCCATGTTAATTGTCCTTTTTCTACTGTCTTATGAGTCAGTAAATTTAGATAAGAGAATCCTAAATTACATGACTTTCTTATGATGGAATCTTATATAAATAAAAACTTTAGTTCTGGCCAATTCTCTAATTTATGTTGAGAAATCATTTCTTCCTTCTTAGTTCATGTTCTTTATTCTGTTCACTCTCTTCCCCATCTGCCCTCTTCATCGTGTTTTCCTCAGTTCCTTTCCGAAACACTGTTCTTAAAGGCAGAGGGAAAGGAGTCGTTAGTCACCCTGCCGGATACAGAGCTCGGATGGCTGCCGCTGCTGAGCGGGGTCTGTTCAGCATCAGCCGGTTTTTCATTTCCTTTCAGTGGGGACAGTGGGCTGCTCTGTGTCCCTGGAGCCAGGCAACACGAATACAGGTACCGAATGTTCAAGATGAGAAAGTTATGACCCAGCAGTAGAGGTACAGTATCATTCAAATCAATCTGGTACCTGGATCGGAGTCTCTTGGCTCCTGCTCTGCTCTCTCCGATTTGGAGGGATTTTCAAGGCCGGTCGGCGTCAACTGTGCGCTATCTGGTGGACAACGATCCCTCCCCTTCCCACTTTCCTTCCTCAAAACCTCAAAGCTGAACTCCACAGTTTTCAGAGAAGACTTGGTATTGCACAAAGGTCTTCTAGCGCTTTAGTAGGTCTTTAAATGAGAATTTGATCGCTACAGGTCTGTTTAGCAATAAAGAAAAAGTAATGAGATCTTCTATCTTAAAAATGTGAAAAAATCCAGTCAATTTTGAAATTTTAGTACTAGGGCTAAAAGAGATATTGTCAATAATTATTTAACGTCTTTTATTGTATAGATCAGACTTCTGAACTAAGAACAATAAAATAAATACACTGTGTATTTATTAGGCCAATTGGAGAAAGAAATAAGAGATTTGAAACAGTATATATTTTAGTCTTTATATGAAAAGGTCACCTATAATACAAAGGACAGAGTGAGACCCTATCTCAAAGAAATAAATAAAAATTAAAAAATTTGGTGGGTTAAATGAAAACAACAATTTTATATATAATAAGAGAGATTATGAAGAGTGGAACAGAGGTGTCATATAATTGTTAAAGGTTATCCAGAATTGAGGACGTGTTTTTTCAGATTGAAGAAGTACATGAGGCAAAGATAACAGAAGGAAAAATCTATAGTTAAGTGTACCTTAATAGAACACTAATACACTAATATTCTGAAAGAAAATTTAAGATCTTTAGATGAGTAAAGATAAATTGCCTATGGAAAATTAGCAGTCTAAAAACAGGTCCTGTAACATATCGGAACAGACTCATGAAAAGCTTCTTAAAATAGCAAAAGAGAGAGAGAGACATGGTAATAGAATACTCTTTTCCCAGAGTTCATAAAAAAAATAATTTGCAATCTAAAAACCTACATTCAAGAAGAAGGATGATTAAACTTTTTCAATGGAAACTAAAAATATGTGTAACTTAGTCATCTTTCAGTAATAAATTGTTTAAGATCTAAATCAGCAAGCTTCAAATTAAATTAGAAGAAAGAAATCAGATAGTAGAAACAGGGCTAAGAAATGATTAAACTGAGGTTTGGTAAGACTGAAAATCAACTAACATAAATGATATTAAGTCTGATAGAAACAAACATCAATTTGTCTTAGTTGTCCTTAATTTACGAGTACTTTTTAGAAGTCTAAAGGTAATAATTGCAAAATAAATATCGACCATATCAATGTATACTAAATCATCAGATCAATTAAATAGAGAAAATGATACAAAAGGAAAAGTATATTGACACAAATCTGCATAAAATAAAGTCAAAATACAGCCAGAGAGCCTACCACTTACAAGGAGGATAGATGATACTATCGTATCAATACCCTTCAAGAACTGGAAAAGTAAAATTATTTTAAAAAATCAAGATTTTAAAACCAGAGAATCATGAAATCAACAAAAAGTAAAAACTCAAGAGCAACTTCTAGGTGAGCTGAGCACCCCGCGTGCTCAGAATCCACTCAGACACACCTGCAAGTGAGCTCTGTTCCCTTCCTCCTGCTCCCAAGCCTATCAAAGTGACTTAATTGAGATTAACCTCCACACAAGAATGAGATTGCGAACTACTCCAGATATTTAGTCAATAATATGATGCTTATATAAACTTTTTCAAAAAATAAAAAAGAAAACTCTTCTTAACTTATAAAAAAAACAAAGAAAGTTCGAGGGCCAACATCACTCTTAACCAATGATACACAATTGTTAGACCTGACAGTAAAAAAAAGATTCACCAATACATAGAAAGTAAAGTGTATTATAACCAAGTAAATTTGCTTTATTTTAAAACTGAATTAGCATTCAGGAAAGTAACCCAATAGGTTAACTGTATTAACAAAAGAAAGCAGGGAGAAAAACGCATTTACTTCACCAGGTGCAAAGAATTTGATATAAGCTTATGATAGAACTTCTAAATAAATGAGGAATAGAGAGAATGTATCTAATCTGATAAAGGGCACTCACAGAAACCCTTCAGGCAGCATCCTGAATGTTGTAACATTGGCAACGTATAATACTTTTTCTTTGAAGTCAAAAACAAAGGAAGAACACTATTTCAGCAAGTTGATTCACTATGAACTATCAAGGATATTCCGATCAGAAAGAAAAAAAAGTAAAACTACTTTTGTTTAATGAGCAAGCTTGCTTTGTAAATTTTTTCTAGATAAAAAGTATTTGTCAGCTACATTGCTACATATTAGCAGCAATTTCAAAATGAACTGTAAAATGTACTATAAAAATCTCATGGAAAAGGCTAATAGAAATTCACTGAAAAAATGAATGGACATCCAAATACATGAAGAGTAGTTCTATGCTGGTGCATTGAAAGACTCTAGTTCTCATCAATGCTCGTCCAATTTATCTATAGCCCAAATCTAATTATTTGAAAATGATTAACAAATTTCTAAAGCTCCAGAATAACCAAGAAAAATATATGCTGAACTGTATTTCTAGTCAAAGGAAATGTGAGCTGTCTCCACTCACCAAAATGAAAGCTTTTGCCAATAAAATTAAGAAAACAAGCCATCCTTGAGACTAACCTAAACACAATGACAGACACCAAGGTAGCTTAACAGAAGAGGAATTTCCAAGGAAAAATCTAAAGGGTGGTGCAGTCTTAGAGCGGTCAGGGGACGCAAGTTACAAATATAATGAGAAAGCAAAAGAGATTAAGGTAAGATATGTCTGTGGACCAGATCCTCAAGTTGGTTGTAATCATTGGGTATCTCAAATACAGCCCAAGAAAAAGAACAATGCGGAGAAAATAAAATAAAATTATGATGGAACAGTATTCCATTGTATTCTACAAGTGCTGGTGAGATTATGAGGGAAGAAGTCCTATTCACAGTGAACACAAATATAAATTTGGAAAGCAACATGTTGATATGTCATGAACTGAATATGTGCATGTCTACAAATTAGATTTTACACTAGAATATTAGACATATTTTTCCTACGTGTACCTTGAAACAAGTTTGAAGAAAGGGCATCATTGCTGCAATATCTAAAAATTGGAAGCAACCTCAATGTCAAATAGTAGGAATGTATAGAAATTTTAATATATTCAAGATGTTTCCTGAATCCTGGTTTGCCTAGGAGGGACTCAGTTTATGCCTTTTTTATTGTGTAATCTTTAGTCAAATCTATTTTAGCTTTCGAAATAGCAGTACTTTGGACAATGAATTGTATACACCTCTTAGATATATTCATGTACTAATCGTTTAAATTATTTAATTGTGATTAATTTAATTGATTAAATTAATTGATTACAATGAATATGTTAGCATAATATGTAACTGATATAATTCTGGAAAACAAATATAATTGGCTTTTTAGATAAACATGTACGCCATATATGATTTACACAAATTTCACAACAAAGGAAAATACTATGTGTACACATATGTATTTATATAGGTATAGAATATATAAACATATATATCTATGTATATATATGTATTTATACTCGTATTGGTAAAATATTATATTTTTATAAAGATGCAGGGTAAAAATACCAAAAGGATCTAGAATTTGTTATACTATTGATTTTTTTCATAATTTAAGGATTAATTTTATAATTTTTCAGGTTGTTGGTAGCCCCATCTATCTTTGGCACTTTAGAAAATACTTTTGCAATGGAAAGAAGTCTTGAACTTGTGAGCCTCCTGTCCCAGTCTCCTAGAGTGCCAGATTACGGGCCTGACAATTTCTTATATGTGACCCAAAAGTACAGCAACAACAGAAAAAGATAAATTTGACCTATGACAATTAAAACTTCTTTGTATCAAAGGACACATTTAACACTGAAAAACCAACCTACATAATGAAAAAAAAAAATACTTTCAAGTCATATATCGGTAAGAGGTGAGTACCCAAAATCTATAGAGAACTCCAAAAACTCAAAAACTGAACAAACGACAAAAAAATGGGCAGAAGATTTCAATAGACATTTCTCTAAAGTGGATCTGTAGATTGCTAGCATGCGTATAAAAAGAAGGTCAATAGTGGTAATCCATCTTAAACTCATTAGAGTAGCTCATACTACAACAACAAAATAACAGCTGTTGGCAACAATGCAAGAGAAATCAGAAGAATTACGCACAGTTTAGCACAAATGAAGAACAGTGTAAAGTGTAACTCGTACTGAAAGAGGTGTGGCAATTTTTCAGAAAGTTCTGCTTACCCCCTGAGATCCTTCAGGTCAGTTTCAAGGTATAAATGAAAAATAAATGAAAGCAAGTCTCAAAGATAAATTTGCATACTCATGTTTTCTGAAGAATTAACAAGATGTTGAAGCAACTTAAATGTTCATTGATGAATGACTTTTTTTAAAAAAGTTCTATACATGCAAAGGGATACTATCTGGCCTTTAAAAGAAAGGGAATTTTTACAGGTGTTTCAACATTCATGGACCTTGAGGGCATTATGCTCAATGAAATAAATTAGTCATAAAAATAATAAGCTGAGAGATAAGCAAAACAAATGCTGCCTGACTGCATGTATAGGAGATAACTTGCATTAGTCAAACTCCTTGAGATGAAAGGCAGACTGGTGGCTCCTGAGGGTAGACTGCAATGGGGAATGATGGCTTCAGGAGTGCGAAGGTAGATTTTTACAAGACGAAAAACATTCTGGAATGAAAGGGGCTGATGATTGTACAATAATATGAATGTACTTAATAATACTGAACACTTAAAATTATTAAATTGGTAAATATTAGTTTATATATTGCAGCACACTAAAAATGAAGGCAATAGATGAAGTTTTTCCATTTCCCAATATTTTCATTTATATTTAATTTATTACTCTGTTTAATTTATCCATCTTGATTTCTTTTAGTCTTCCCATTATTGAAGAGGAGTCACTTTCCACACCCTCAACAAATGCCCAAAACCATTAGTAGCATTAAACCCTATGTGCACAATGCTTTTCCTAGACAACGATTCCATGACAAAGCTTACTTTAATAAATTAGGCACTATAAGAGATTAGCAAGACCTAATTAAGTAGAATATGTAATAATGGACTATAATAAAAGTCATGTGAATAGTCTGTTCCTAATTGTCTTATTTTATTTTTACTTTTTCCGTTGAAGAAAGACTCTACGACTTCTCTTCAGCCTCAGATTGCCTCCGGGGCTACTCTCCGGCTCCCTTGGCAGGTGCAACAAGGGCGACTTATGCAGAAGCACCGAGATACTGTGGAAACGGATCTGATACCGAGACGGATACTAAGTGGCGAGCGGGAAGGTAGTGAATGTCATGTGAGCACACTGGACAGGGGAATGATTCCTTCTTCCAAATGGGACGGAGCAGAACAGCAAGACATGCCATCGTACTACTCCAAATGGTGCACAATTTAAAATTCATGAACTTTTTATGTCTTGAATTTTCTATTTCACATGTCACACAGCAGGAATTGTAATGGCAAAACCAAAATTACAGGTAGGGGTGGGGGATTCTGTCTTCCTTTGAAGATGCATTAAACCTGTGGCCAGATCATGTTTTGCCTTTGATTGTATGCTATAATAAAAATGTTTGAAAAAGTTTTGTTTGAGTAAACTAACTGTGTTACACAGTTCATTTCATGTGTGGCCAAAGATAGGGAAAAATCATGGATCATAGGTTAGACATATCAGCCCTAAATGAAGATATCTGCCTGTGTCCTAGAAAATACTCAGTACCGTTTTTTTGTTAGAATTCTAGCTACAAAGGATCACTCAACTTGCTATGTTGGCCCAGATAACAGGGCACATTCACATGTGCCATACTCCTCAGGTACCATCTGTTCCTACACTTTCCGAGCACCTTGCATGTAGTAGGCCTGATGGCCTGTGACTTACGTATCCATGAGCTGGAATCTCTTTTGGAATCTCTGATAACTGTGGGATGTCGATTAACCTCTTATTACTAAGTTTAGAGGGGAAGAAGGGCCAACACAGATGATCTCTATGTGTCTCCAAGGATGAAAGAAATGGAATCTAGAATTTTAAGACTAATTAGTTAAATTTTCTGAACAATACCAAATACCAGTTAGTAACTAGTTTTCTTCTCAAAGCTCTTGAATCCTCTTCTGTTTCACAATTAAAGAAGCTAAGACTTAACCTTCTTTGTACACATCAGCCACAAACTAACTCATTATCACTTGAAATCCTGTTGCTTGTGTTTATTTGTCATTAATTATAAGCAGGAACTCTTCATTTTTGTACCTTTGAATTCTCTCCACACTCAGCATCCTGCTTAGCACAACTAAGTTTTTAGGAATAAATAATACTTATTTAGAAATATTTATCAAAGTGTTGTCTTCTGGTTGCCATTCTGATTTGCTCTGATGTGTTTTGGGTACAAGGTATCTAATTATCTAAAAATCTATTTAACAGGAAGAAAGATTTCTGATGTCATCTACTCATATTTACTTCCTTCAATGGAAAATAGAAAGGACAAACCACTATAGCATTTTCTTTAGATAACAAGTCGTTTGTGGTATATAAACAGGTATTTCTCATTTTACTCAGTTTGGGCTGATTTTAATGTATATGCTTATAGACTGATATATAAAGGAGAAAATTTGTTCTTCTTTCCCTTTGTTTGTTGGTTCTGGTGACCGGGCCCAGAGCCTTGGCCATGGCAGGCAACCATGTCTGGCCTGAGCCCTGTCCCATTTTTTTTTATTAACCTCCAACACTGGGGAGTGAATATAGGCCACGAAGAAGAACAAGACCTGAAGCCTGACAGCAGTTTGTGTAGTGTAAGGTTTCGTGGTGAACATGACCAATCTACTATTGTTCCTCTGCTTTTACAGGGTCTTGACGTTGAAAAGGTCTCTTGGTCTCCTTGTATCTGTCTTTCTTTGCCATGGGTATTATGAGATTCAAAAGAAATAATGCAGTTTCCAAACTTTGTACTTTGAAAAATATAAAATAAAATGGAATGCATGTGTAAAGCATTGTTGCAAAAATGAATTTTATAATGTTGAGCCTTACAAATTAAACAAAATCTTATGGGTCTTTGTGACCACCCACATTGCCATGGGCAAAGAAAGGAGAAGCTCTTTGTTTCGTCTTATTTTTTCCCACATTCTTTGGCAAAAGAGGCAACTTGTGTAACTACTACAGTCACAAGACAAATAACAACGTGGGCAGAGGTATTCACTCAGCACTCAGCTATTAAATATCTGTAAAATATCTCATACCTTCAGTGACCGGTGGTTAAATTCACACACACACACACACACACACACACACACACACACACACACACACACACAATTTATGTGCTTGGCTATTCTGTATTTCATATTGTATGCTAAGCATGTGGGATAGCAGATCTAAATATTTAAATAAATAATTCGGTGCAACAGAGCTTCCAAAACAAACACCCTCTTCCCCCATAGTGAGAAGGCCGTATACTTATAATCATTCACAAATTTTCCAGAGGGAATTAATTTTGTGGAGTCTTGCTGAATGGCATATTTCCTGATTCTTAGCTTTCCTCACAATATCTGAAATAGCAAATTTTCTAAGTTCATCTCCGTGCATCATAAACAATTCAAACCTAGCTTCAGAAAGAAGAATTAAAGGGGGTGATTTAATGGCTCAGTTATGAAGTTCATGACTCATTTGGACATTGACCTAGTCCTGTCATATAATTATTCCCCAGAATTAATTGCAAGCGACCAACACAACATCACAGGACATAAAGTCAGGGAAAGATGTGTTCAATTTGCTTTTGATAACCAGTACCCACCAAGCTAACGTCCCTCTGCCTGCTTGTTAGGGTCTCTCTCCTGACGTATGGGATGGAATAAGGTTGGAAGAAGAGAACTCTTAATGTTTATTACAACATTTACGAAGGATTTACCGGATGCCAACCACTCAACTCCGTCCTCTATTTTTATGAGAGGTTAGAATTGGAGCCCATACTGCCTGGGATTAGACACCAATTTCATAATTTAACCGTCTGAGCTTAAATGAGTTACTTAATGCCTTGTGTCAGTACTTCAATCTATAGGAACCTCTGCTTCATAAAAATATTTTGATAATGAAATGAATTGATATGTTTATATTATTTGGAGTAATTTCTTATTTGTGTTGAATTTTTATCAAGCATTTGTTGTTGACATATGCTATTCCCTAATCTTCATAAAGGCTCTTCAGTATTGTTATTTTCAGCTAGGAAAATCCAAGGTTAAATAGCTTGTTCAAACACACACACACACACACACACACACACACACATGCACACACAAGCACACAGATAGATATATTACACAGTATGACTAGACTGGTATTTGGTCCTGGGTTTTTACAATTACAAGCCTCACATGATCTGTATATATCACAGTAAAAATAAAAATACTGTATATTGTATGTTCTGTTCTAAGCCACCTGTCATACTACGAGTTTTAAATAGTGTTTAACCATTTTATTTACAATAATGCAGTGTATTGGGGTTTTATATTTCTATTTTAAAAATGAAAAGACCTGAGGATCAGAGAGATTAAATACTTTTTATGGCTGCACAATGAATTGGGATTTTAACTTGTCAGCCACATTCAGAGAAGTATGCTCTTAATTGTTTTTAAACATTATTCTGAATCATTGTTTTTAAACATTATTCTGAGTCATTTTTTTTTTTTTGAAACAGGATACAAAGCATAGGTGCTCTGGAAGATGCTCTAAGAGAGTGAAATTCATTTGAGTGGCAAATGAAGAGAAACATTTGGTCCTTGTTTGCCTTACCATGAAGGCAGAGGACACGTGATGCAGGAGGTGGTATTTTCACCGGGTCTTAATGGTCCCATTTATCAGAATGATAGAGATGAGAAAGGCATTTCTTGTAGAGAAAAAACAGGAACAAAATTGCAAAGGCTTGGGAGCATGTGTGCGCTTTGGCAAAGTCAGAGAACCAAGCAAACATTCAAGACGGAAAAGTTGACCTTGATTGTGAGAAGGTTTGCGAGCACCATGTTACGGATTTCGGACTGAATTCTGTGGTACCAGGAGGCCGCTGAAAGTTTTTGAGGAGAATTATAGAAGGAAGACTGTACTTGGGAAAACAAGGCGAATGGCAATGTGTTAAGATAGACAGGGAAGGAAACTGCAGCCAGAAGGATGAGTTATATGTTATTGCGATAGTTTATGCAAAAGTTTATGAAACCCAGACGTAGGGTGGAGTTGGAAAGCAAAAGAGGACTTTGACAAACATGTGCTTCTAAAATACCATGACCAGGATCGCCCTGCTAATGAGGAAACAGCTCAGCATTCACAAACCACTGGGGGCACAGCAGTGACAGAGTTTTAATTCAACATATCTTTATTGACCATCAAGGAGACACATGTTACCTGAAGCACTGAAAGAAAGATAAATATGAAACCATTTCCGAGCAAATATTTTTAGACTTAATATTTTGCATGTACTATGCCAAGCATTTTAAGTGCATTATCTAAACTAATACAATTCTATGAAATAGTTACAATTTCTCCAATTTACAGAGGGAACGTCAAAGATTGAAAGGCAAAATAACTTGTTCAGAGTTGAACACAGAATGATAAATCCCACACTGTATTTGTATTACCTCACAAAAGACACAAACGATCATACTGCCGTAGAGCCAGACTTTTTTTTTTTTTTCCTGGCCGTGCGGTTGCAGTACCTTAAATAGTCTTTATGATTCTACTTCTACTTTACCTATTTTTTCTATACTCACAGCCAAAATATACTTCCAAAAATAAACATAGGACACTGTGCTGCCGACCATCTTACGATAGTTTTCTACTACATCTGGATTGTGACCCCAAGTCCTTCCCTCAGCCTTCAGGCCCTGTGGGATCAGCCCTGACATCCACTCCTACCCATCTCCTGCCACTGCCTCTTGGCCATCATAGCCACATGTCTACTTTCTCTCAGTTCCTGGGGTGGTGTGAGCACTTTCCTACCTGAGATTCCTGAAAAGTGTCGTTCCCTCTTCCCAGATTCCCCTCATTCTCACCAGTCAAGTTTGTGCGTGCCTGGGTGCGTGTGTGATTACTTGTTATCTGTAGCACCATCTTTCTCAGCCATCCTGGAGCCTGAGGTAAAAGGAAAACTCAGTAACGTTGAATTGATATTATTTAATATTTTGACTTTTTATCATTCAATTTTTGCACCAATATTTACGCTTAAAATGTTGTGCAAAAACATTGCTGATGTTGATTACTGAGCACTGTTTTTTGATATTGTTGTTGCTGTTGAGAGAGAGTTTCAGTCTGTAGTGCAGGCTGGTCCTGCCCTCACCGCACTTGCCTCAGAGGAAAGCGCGCCCTTTCCTCGTTGTCCTTCCAGCTCCGGCCGTTGGTCTTTCATCCGGAAACCGAGAGCTTCACTGGGGAGGGAGCAGGGCCGTGCCTGCTTTGCCCGCTACTGTGCCCGCTGGATGCAGCACGGTAATTGACGTAGAACGCGCAAGGAACTTTATTTGTAGACTGATTAGACAACGAGCGACTGATTCTGTCGGGAGCACTCGCACGACCCGCTTCACCTCATCATTGCAGTGACTCGGTGACTTGAGTTTTCTCTTCTCCATATAGACGCGACAGTGGTGCTTAAACGTACTGATTAGCCGGGCCAAGGGAGGCATGCACCTAATTAGGGCTTACCGAAGGTAGAACTTATTTATTTATTTATTTTCAGACAGGGCCTCGCTCTGTAGCTCAGCTGGTCCTGAGCTCACTGAGCAGGCCAGGCTAGCCCTGGACTCATGGCAATTCTCTTGCCTCAGCCGCCTGAGTGCTGGGACTACAGGCGTGCACTACCACGCCCAGCTTTATGTGGTGCTGGGGAATCTAAGTCAGGGCTTTGTGCTTGCTAGCCAAGTGCTTTAACAACTGTGTCATTCCTCCAGCCCCACGGGTAGAATTTAAATACAAGCCTTTTACTTAAAATCCGGATGTTTCTAAGTCCACAGTCTCTCCCTAAAGGTGCACCTGAGCAAAGAGTGAGCTGATATTTTTCTCAAGACTATTGTGCAAAGGGATTCTGGACTGCGCTGGAAGCTTAGACTCGTTGGATCACAAATTTTATTCGAATACTTAAAAGTCCTAATTATCATGGTGGATACTTTGTAATATAGCACACAGACTTTGGAGATGCATAAAACGTGATAACCTCAGAATATTAATATGAAAATGAAAATAATAGTACTCCTCAAACCGACTTGTTTTGAGCACTAAAATGATACCAAAAAAGAAACAGAAGTAAAAGGAGAAGTGGCAGCAACTTAGGTGAGAATGAGAACCCTGGAGTTAGTTTGTTTGTTTTTAATTTATAAAGAAAAGAGGTTTATTTAACTCACAATACTAGAGGCTCTGGATTAGGGTGCTGCTAGTTGGGTATTTGCTTGGTACCACGTGAGGGTCTTTTTTCTTTTCCCCCATTTTATTGATATGTATAAGTGCAAAATTTGAGGTTTACAATGGAGTTGAGCATTTTTGCACACATGTATCTTGTCAAGGTGATGAGGACTTTCCCGCTCTCCCTTTGTCCCTCCTCTTACCTACCCCTCCCTCTCTCCCCACTCTGTCCCCCTGTTTCACTTTGTTTTTCATTTTAAGTTCCATGATATAGTTGTAATCTGGGTCTCTCATATCATAACATCGAATGGTCTCTCTGACGTGAGAGACCCAGATCACAGCTATATCAGGGTCTTTTTTTATGAGGGTAGAATCCTCAAGATCCAGTTACCACCCAGTCATCCACTTCCACATACCATCAGCCTATATATGAGAATTTGAGAGTTAATTTTTCAAAACTAGGAAATTTGAGGAACTTAGTTAAACCATAGCAACTAACCTCTGTATAGAAGAGAACCCTAGAGTATAGATATAAAATAATTTCTTCTTCCTTCTATGTCCGGAAACAGTGCGGTTTCTCCAGTTGGAAGAGAGTTTGATGAGCTAGCTCACTTCTGTTCTTTCTGGCCTGGCACTGCCACTCAGTCTCTCTCTGAAGCTCCGGATCTCCAAGCCCTAACCGCAACGTTCAAGATCTCCTGATCTTCCCTGAACATTCTTGTCGCTTTACTTCTCAGAGTGAAGAGAGCACCCCGCAGGCTCCACCAAACCTGTAGTGTTGGTTCTTCTCTGGTGGCTGAGAAGGCCAGGAGGGAGGCTCTGTCACACAGATCAGCTCCGCCCAGAAAAAGCAGCACTGCCTATAAAGCGTACACACGGGGACAGGGGAAGAAGGATCATCTTTGAACTCCTGATCGTAGAGTCAGAGTGCAGTGGAGTCCCAAGGGCGTGAGTATGGTTTCAATCAGCTGCGGCTGCACATGGGAGCCTCCCTACTCGTCTCCTTTCCCTGTTCTTCTGCCAGAATTTTGTTCTAAAAATGCAGAACCGGGCCAGGGATAGAATTAGATCCTGTGCAGTATTCACCCACGGGGTCAACTTTGTAACCTTATGCATGATGGGTGTCATAGTAGGCACCCAATAAACAAGCTTAAGTGCAAAATGAACAACTTTACACACATGCTCACACGTTTGCAGGCCTGTGCCGCAAAAGGCATCTGTCTTCAGACACGTTCACCTTTGCATTCTCTTTCCCTTTTTTTTTTTTTTTTTTTTGTTTTTAAATCTTGGTTCATTTACTATGTCCTCTTCCTTCTTTATATATACTCTCACACATACAGGCACTCAAACATACACACACACACATGCACACACACACACACACGCACGCATGCACTCGCAATTTTAGGTTTAGAAAAGGTGGATGTATAGTAGTACATTGTTTTTAATTATACTAAGAGCCAACTGCAAAATGAATGTGGTTTACCCAGACCAAAGTTCCTTTTCTGCTGCTGGTTCAGTTTTAAGAACGCGAGCAAGGCTCGGCTGCGTTGGCCTGATTAGCTGGACAACTCAATAGCCTGCGTGAGTTTCAGGGTGAGTTGGCAACGCATGACTACGTCTGCAAATCCGAGTAACGCGCAGAGGGAAGAGGCTCTGGGACCGGAAGGTAAGTAGAGGGGGGAACGAAGTGGAAACGCGGGTGGAAAGAGTGGAAGTTCCCACTTCTCGCCACGTGACACATGAGGAAAAAACGTGCCTGCAATATGCGTGTGATGGAGGCTAGAGTGCGGCAAGGACTGCGTGAAACGTCGGAAGGTGCGCGCCTACCTGTCGCCACTGGCGATAAGAATTCACCTGGGCATAGTGCCGCAAACGGGGCAGAAGTACGTTTGTCAGCGTTTGAGACTCCCCCTTCGGGCAGAGAAGCCTCAGAAGCGAGGCGCCCCCAAAGCGGCCTCTCCCCGCGGTCTCACACTCATGAAGTTCCTTCTGTGGCGGGTCAGGATTGCTTGATTTTGAGACTCCCCTGTCCATCTTTCGGCCCTGTGATCCACAGACCTATTCCACGTCTTTTCCAAACTCTGCAGAGTCTAAACGACTTCGTTTATCTCACTCACTCACCAGATGACTGCACCTACGTAAGAAGAGCGACCACAGGCAACGTGGCACCACCAAAGGCGCCCGGGCTCCGGCCCGGATTCGCACCCCCACCCGCGCCGTGGGCCGCCCCAGGTGCCCAGCCCCGCTCCGCCCGCGCAGGCCTCCTGCTGCCGCGCGAGGACTTGTGTTTCTGCAGCCTCTCCAGTGGCTTCGCTTGATTCCCATTCTTCAGACTGGAAATATCCGCATTCCAACATTTCAGGTTTTAAAATCCTCCCTTCGAAAGCAGCCCTCCCTTACCATTTTGCTGCGGAGTGGCCTTCCTCCCGGCGTCTTTCTGCCCTCTCATTGGCTCCGCGGGTTTGGAGCAAGGCCCTGGCCCGCGGCAGCCCTGTCCTGCCCCCTCTGCTGCCAGCTTCACTCACTTCTGCCTCTGTCTTCGGTGCTCTGTTGTTCTCACCTCTAGGCAAGGAGACGACCCGGCCTGACACGAACTTTCCTCTCTCTGAGTACGTTTGGAGCAGCCAGAGAATCGTCCAGCGCCCTGGTCTCCCTGACCTTATGTTCTCGGACATGACCTGCAACCTCTTTAGTCTAAGGGATATCTGTTTGGTCAGTTAAAAGAAATAGCGTGCAAAGCTAAAGCTTAATTTTGGTTAACCACGAGAAAATGTGTGATAAGAGGTTCTGTACATACAGGAAGCTCAGCCAGTGGGTACATGCTCATGGGCAGCCGCATGAAACCATTTGTCTGAATGACAGTGTGCGCGGTCTGACACACCCGGCCGTGGCTGTAGATGGAACCGGAAGGAGAGAGCCGCCAGCTGAGCTTGTGTCTCAGAATCAGGCGAGTCCATTCAATGCCATGCGATGGATTTGTGCATTTAAATGCAGAATCTATCGGGTTCAAAGGCACAACTATTATATGACTTGACAGTAGTTACCCTTGTTTTTATCGCTTCTCATTTGGCTTGGTTTGGAAGGAGAAAAAACTAATTTACAATCAGAATCTTAACAGAAAAGACGTGTGAAAATGGAAGGGTTTTTTTCAGCTTCTGCAATTTAAGAAAACACGAAAGTTAACAGCCTATATCCAGAAATGCGACTTTCAGAATAGTAAAAAGAAGTACTCATTTTAAAAAAGCCAATATCTTTAAAAACTATTTTAAAAGCTCCAGGAAATCAGAGGCAAACTTTAATGCAAATAAATGTTATAGATAAATTAATATATGTATGATGCGCTGATATTACCTTTTTAAAATAAAAAAATCCATTTAATTGAATTAGGAGCAAAACTCAATTTTATACTAAATGTAAGGTATGCCTAAAATAAAGTGACCAAATCTGTTTGATAATAGATCTCTACTAAGATATACTAGGTAGAAACAGGCACATAAAGGCCAAGTTTTAATCTTAAAGAAATAAATCCAAGTTAGAAAGCGTTAGAAAACAAGTAGCACTCTATACTGTTAATGTTTCCTTTAACATTATAGTAATATAGCAATTTCAATAGACTATGGTTATGTCAAGTAATTTAACATCAAAATTTTTATTTTCAAATGATTGTATTAACACCAACAAAAAAGAATAAAGGAGATAATTTAAGAATTTAGAGAAAGACCCTAAAGAGGAAACAGTAGGAATGAGTTAGTAGAAAAACAGCAGAAATTTATGAACCAGATAACAAATAGATAAAAAGAAGAATAGTAGAAAAATAAACTCAAAGTTGTTAATTTTTTTAAAAATCTCATAGTGGTCACTGACAGATAACAAAACTATGAAAATGCATAGAGAAGACACCAGGTCACAAAACAAAAAGAAATCACTATAAAAATAACATGAATTAAGAAGAAAATATTTAAGCATTTGAAACTTTTAATGTTCTATATAAAGATTTTCAAAATATTGATAACAGTGGACATCCATCTAGGCAAAAATACTATAAAGTCTAACTCAAGAAGACATGAAAATATAAGTTATGTTTGGGAGCAAAGAGTATTTGCAAGTGGTTTACTTCCTTTCCAAGTGCTCCACATCCATGTATTTAAAGCAAATATTTAAAGAATTCCTAAGTGCTCATGGATATAGAAAGTGTATCCATCCATTAAGTACAATGTTATCAAAACATCAAAGCAAAAAATAACTACAGAAAAATTAACATATTAGTGTCAGTCCAAGATTCCTAAAAGAAATATTACAAATATAATTCCGCTAGTAAAAGCCTAATTGCTATATGAGATTTATTCAAGAAATAAAAAAAATTGAGAGTAAATCTAAAAATATATTTGTTGTACCAGAAGAACCAATGAAAAATGGTAAAAAATATATTGATATTTAATACTTTTCTAGTGTTTACTATAATCCAGGCATTTATTCTAAGGTATTTCCATGTGAACTGTATTTTTACAACTTCTATATGAAATGAGAATTACCATAAAATATCCTGTGAAAAAATGAATAGACAGTTCTTGAAAGGTATAAATGGCCAGTAAATACAAGAAAAAAAAATGTTCAGCATCTTTGACAATTAGGGAAATAAAGTCAAAACAAAACTGAGATTCCATTTTATGTCTGTAACAATGACTTTTTACCAAAAACTTAACAAACAACAAATGCTGACAATGTTATGAAGAAAAAGGAACATCTCCATGCTGTTGCTGGCACTCTAAACTGGTACAACCATTGTGGAAAGCAGCATGGAGAGTCCTCAAAAAACAAAAAACCCTGCAAATAGATATCCCTCTTGATGTAGCTATACTTCTTCTGGTTATTTACCCAAAAGAGTAAAAGGCATCACACAACAGGGATGCATTTGTACACACATTTTTAGGAACACACTCATAATAGTCAAATCTTGGAAGAAGCCAACATCTGTCCAACAACAGATGAATGAATAAAGATACGGTTTTTATACACAAGATGTGGAGTGGTGGAATGGAATGAGTCTAATTATCGACTATTATAATGAATGAGATAAACACACTGTGCATTTGCACAACAAGAAGAGATACAAGATAAAATCCTGCCACTTGCAACAATTGGATGTGTCTGGAGGACACTGTTAAGAGAAGGAAGCCAGATTCCTCCATGCAACATCAAAAAGTTCATATCATAGAAACAGAACATTGGTTAAGAGGACATAAAGAATTAACAGTAACATGCAGCACATTTCCAAATAGCTAGAGGGGAGGAGTCTGAATGTTCTTACCATTAATTAGTAACTTTGGGGGTGATATGCTAATTACTAGACTTGATCATTGCACATTGCGTATGTGTATTAAACCACCACGATGTACACCATAAACATATAATTATTATGTGCCAGTGAAAAATAAAATAAATAAGATAAAAATTAAACTTTGTAGTTTCTTCAAATAAGAAAAATAGAGTCAATGATCGAAAACAGAATTCCCCTTATTGCCTGTATTTTTCTGTCAGTAGGAAGAAATACACGACACCTATAACTTAAAAGAGAAGAGGTTAGTTTTAGCACAGGGATTTTAGAGGATTCGGTGCCTAGTCAGCTGGTTCTGAGGCCCAAAGGGTGTGGTGGAAGGGCCCGGCCGAAGGACAGCTGCTCACTCTCCGGCAGCCAAGTGCAGAGAGAGAAAGGAGGACACTCATGATCTAGCCACTTCCAGACTCATCAGACTTCTGGGTGGCCTTATCCATCTAAATCATAACACTAACATGGTTGTCCGACATTGTCTAGAAATGCTAGAAAAGTTGATGAGGAGATAAAAGAAATTTGAAATGTAAAATTAGGAAGGCAGAAATTCTCATGATGTGAGGATTGGATGATTGTTCACTTGGAAAGTATAAAATGATTTTTCTTAGGTTACAAACACTCACTAAGTTAAATTTAGGAGGATAGCAAATTGGACCACCAGACCAAGTAGTTCCCAGTCAAATGCGAGCTTGGGTGGTACCAGCAGTCTATGTGCCAGCTTAGTCGCACGGAAATTGTTAACCTGCGTGGTGATGAGTCAATGAAGCGAGATTGTATTAGGCAACTAAGTGTTTGCATGGCTCAGTACACAGCAAGAAATAAGTAATGCAAATGTGACACACCAAGTGGATCAGAGGAGGAAAGGGAAGATTCACCAATCAATAAATAAATCTGGAGAATTTGGCGGTTTCTAGAAATAAGTTATACCTCTACCTTACTCACGCTTCATGTTTTATCAGATTAACTCCTTCGAAACGAGGCATTTATATCAAGTCATACAGTGCTATGAAAAAAGAATTCCTTATAATAGTGGAAGCAATTAGTGTCACAGGTCATTTTCTGTTCCTGTAACAGAATACTAGAGACTTGGGTAATTTTATAAGAAAAAAGTGTTTATTTATTTATTTTTTTGGAGATACAAGGGCGAGGGCATGTGGCGGCATCTTTTCCAGCTTCAGGCATGGGACATACGATGTATGAGCTCACGGCAATTTAGAAGGAAAAGTGGGCACTTGTGGAAAAAAAGGGTCTCGCTGTGCAGTGCAGGCTAGTCCTAAACTCTCTACATTGCACAGGCTGGCCTCAAACACATGACAATCCTCTGGCCTCAGCCTCCCAAGTCATAGGATTGCTGGCATGTACCACCACACCTGGCTTATGTGGTGCTGAGGAATTGAACCCAAAGTCTTGAACTTGCTAGAAAAGCACTTTAGCCACTGAGCTATTACTCCATCCCCTAATCATTTTGTTTTTTAATTTTTGAGACTTAATCACTTCTTAAATGTCTCACTGCCTCTTAGTACCATTACATTAGGATTTAAATTTCAACATGAACTTTAGTGCAGAGAAACCATATTCAAAATATAGTAGACTGACAAATAAGGACCAGTCTTAAAATGGAATGCCTTATGCTACAGTAAAAAATAAATCTTTCATACAATATTTAAAAATATATACAAAGAATGATCAAAGATAAAGCAGGATGTGAGCTATCACAGAACAACCTTCATGATTATGACCAAAATGGAGGAGACTTTCTGCACATTTGCTTGATATATAAAAGATATCATGAGTGTGCTTGGAAAGACCCTGAAGAAACTAACAACAGTTGCTTATAGGAAACTATAAAGTCACGGTATAGAGACGAGTGAATGAATTTTCAAGTTGGAAGTTTTAGGAAGATAAAATAATTAAGATAGCATCGCATTGCTTCAGAAATGAATGAGTGAATGAATGAAGGTGAATGAAGAGCCCAGAGAAAGACATAAATGGAGATGCTCAATTGTAGTAGAAAATACATTGTGGTGCTGAGTTCTTAGTTTTCCATGTAGAGAAAGCCTTGACCTTGCATCCCTGCTTTCCATTCTACTAAAAAACAACAACAACAACAACAACAACAACAACAACTCCAAATAGATTAAACATTTGTACATTGAAGTCAAAACTTTAAAAGTTAAGAAAAAGGTCATAGTGGATAATTTTTATAACTTTAAGGTAAAGGAAGAATTTTTTAAAGAGAAAAATATCGCAATTCTAAAGGAAAGTGTGCTAGTAGCTCAGTGACAGAGTGCTTGCCTTACATGTGCAAGGCCCTGGGTTTTGGTCTACATCCCTGTCAGAACAAACCAACAACAAAAACGTTACGGAAAATGACTAGATAAATAAATGACAGGTGGTTTCCAGAGGGGAAGAATAGAGAGAAAGATGAACAAGAAAATCACAGAAGATGGATCTTTTTCAGATCCTTTTTCTAGGACAATGAATACACTCTGTACGATACTATAATGATATATAAAAATGCCATGCATGAACTCTAGTGTAAACTATGGTTACTAAGTAAAAGTGATGTTTCAATGTGGGAACACCATTTGTAAAAAAATGGTATGTATGAAAGTGACAGATTTTCCAAAATGAATGTAGATACTAAAAATCTTCAACAAGAAACTTGCAAAAAGAATGCAACAATTTATTAAAAAGGTCATACATGATGACCAAAATGGCTTCATTCTAGGCATACAAGGATAGTTCAACATATGCAAATCAACTAATGCAATGTATCAAATTAGCAAAAACAAGGAAAAAACACAATCATCTCAATAGATGCAGAAAAAGTCTTTGACAAAATACATCATTCCTTCCTGACCAAAATTCTGATGAAAATATATATTAAAGGGTCCTACATTAAGCTGAAAAAAAGCCATGTATGACAATCCTATAGCCAACCTCATTCTAAATGGAGGAACACTGAGAGCATTTCCCCTCAAATCAGGAATAAGAGTACCATTTTCACCACTTCTATTCCACATGGTGCTTCAAACCTTTTACCTGGAGCAATCAGACAAGAGAATGGAATAGGAGACTATGCACAGCAAAGGAAGAAGTCAAACTTTCCTTGTTTGCAGATGACAGCATCCTTTACATAGGGAACCCCCCAAATGCCACCAGAAGTCTTTTAGGCCTAATAAACAAATTCAGCCAAGTTGCACGATTTAAATCAATACCAAAAAAATCAATAGCATTCCTACACAGCAACAATGAAAACACAGAGAAAGAAATCAGAAAAACAATTCCACTCACAATTGCCCCAAAGACGATTAAATTGCTAGGAATCAACCTAACTAAGTAGAGGATCGCCACACTGAAAACTGGAGTACTCTGAAAAAAGAAATTGAAGAGAATTTTAGAAAACACAATGACATCGCTATTCCAGGAGAGGCAGAGTCAACACTGTACAAATGGCCATACCGCCTAAACTGATACACAGATTCAATGCAATCTCAATCAAGATACCAATAGCATTTTTCAAAGAAGTAGGAAAAAGATCTGAAAATTCATAGGAAACTAGAAGAGACCCAGAATAGCAACAAAACAAAGCAGGAGTCATCACAATGCCAGATATCAAATCATATTTCAAAGCAGCAGGGATAAGAACCACACGATATTAGCACAAAAAGATACCGATGGACCAGCGGAACAGAACTGAAGATAAGAGACGTTGCAGGCTACCTCCACCCATCTGCCCTTCAACATCGGGGCCAAAACCAGGCACTGATGTAACGGAGAGTCTCTATAACAAATGGTGCTGGGAAAACCGGCTACCCACGTGCAGAGGAATGGAACATCGTTTACCTTGTGCCAAAAGTAAATCAAAACGGATCAAAGGCCTAGACATTAAAATAGAAACACTGGACTTGTTGGAAGAAAAACAGGCAAAACCCTTGAAGGCATATGCATAAACAAATATTTTCTCAATAAAACACTCAAAGCATGTGAAATAATACCAAGAATCAACAAATAGGTTTATGTTAAATTAAAAAGCTTCTGCACAACAAAGTGTGAGAGAAGACAGTGGGTTTGTAGGCAGTTAGGGGTACAAGGTTCCCCAGAGACAGAGGTTGCTGGAACGCAGGATTTATTCCTGCCACTCCCTCTCACTCGTTCTGTTTCCCTGCCACTCCTAAGAACTACTGACGGGCACTCAGGGGTGGGCTTCAGCAGCAGCTTAAGGCTGGAGAACCTGCCAGTCAGCCTTAGTGACTAAGCTGCTTAGCACAGGACAGCCCCTTACCCAGCTCAACTATAAAACCCCTGGACACGGAGCCACGAGGGCGACCCACATTTCCCGGTCCTCCTCCTGACTAGCAGGAGCTTTGCCCTATTTTCCTTTCTCCTTCTGTAAGTTGCCCAATAAAGCCTTCTCTTCACAAGCTGACTCCTGTCTTTGCGACTTACTCTTCAAGCCTGTGAAGGAACAAACTCGACTCCGAGGCCAGTTGGAATCGGGTCCTGACGCCACAACACTAACAAAAGAAAACAACCAACAGATCAAAGAAGGCACGGACAGAATGGGAAAAAAATTGCCAAGGTCTCCTCAGAAGGAGGACTATTCTCAAGAGTATATAAAGAACTGAAAAGAAATTAGACTCTCCAAAATAAGGGACCTCATCAAAAAATGAAAATCTGAAATTAGTAAACAGTTCTCAGAAGAAGTCTGAATGGCCAATAGACACATGAAAAAACGTTCAGCACCATAGGCATCAGAGAAACGCAAATCAAAATAATGCTGAGGCTCTAATTCCAATGAAAATGGTTGGTATTAATAACTCAAAATACAACGAATGGTGAGGCTGTTGGATTGTAAACTGGTGCAACCACTGTGGAAAGCAGTATGTCGATTTCTCAAAAAACTTAAAAATAGATATCCCACTTGAACAAGCTATATTTCTTCTGGGTATCTTCCCCAAACAGTTAAAGTCATCTTACCAGAACGATACATGCACATTCATGTTTATAGCAGCACAATTTTATGATAACCAGATCTTGAAGAAGCCAATATGTCCAACAACAGATGACTGGACAACAAAGATGCGATATATATATGTATAGATATAGATATAGATATATCAATGGAGTACTATTCTGCCATAAAGAAAGACAATCGTCATTTGTAGGAAAATGGTTGTACTTTGAGACCATTATGCTGATCAAAATGAATTAGACACAGAAGGTTAAATCATATGGTGTCTCTAACATGAGGAAACCATTAAAAAAGTAAAAGAGAGATGGAAGAAAGTAGAAGATAGACCTGGTGGGAACACGGTGTGGGATGCAGTTTTAGAGGGTGGGAAGGGGAAAGAGATGTGAATAAATAATAAAAAATTAAAAGTCCAAGAGAGAAAGTGGGGAATACTGATAATGATAGAAACTATGAATGTCTTGGGCAGATGGTATACAGAAAAATCTGCTTCTTCCTGTTCATTCAAGATACCAACAGATACCAACTACTCTTTAAAAAAATTAAGATTTAAAAACAAAAGACTAATAAATTTGAGCACAATAAAACTAAAAAAACTCATCAAAAATTAAATCATAAAAGTAAAAATCAAGTCACAAATGTTACACACCCCCATGCAAGCACATATACATGCTCATTCGTAAGCAATGGATAAGGAATATAAAATAAAGCAAATGAGTCAAGTTTCATGAAAAACTTTATATAGAAGAGGAAACAGTATAAATGGCCAATGAATATATAAGAAGACACATTTTTACTAATCAAGAGTACACATATTAAAACTGAATTCGGTCATAGTGGGCATATAGAGGCAAGTGAAACTCCTCACCTAAAGGGCCATGGGAAATTTATGGAGCACAAGATAACATCTGATGATCTCTGGAACGACTTGCAGCTGATCACGCCCCAGAACTGCTTATGGTTAGAACATGTTAAGTCGAGCAAGGGCCTGCAGGGTGGAGGACCTTAAGGGAGCAGTATCTTAGGGTGGAGTGCCTTAGCAACAGGGCTGCTGAGTAAGATGACCTCCTTCTTCTGCTAATCCATCGAAGCCCCCAGAGAAGGACCCTCCTAGGCCACCCTTTCGCGGGACCCCTTCCATCAGCGGAAGCTTCTCCCCCCGTCCTTGTCTTCCCGGAGAAACCCCCCACTTTGCAACTTAGCTTGCCTTCTTCATCCATGGGTTCATTGTTCAGCTTCATGAGACATGAACCCAGCATCAGCACTGCGGTAACAACTGGAACGACAACCAGTGGTGGGGCAAAAATTCCAGGATTTCGCCAGCCATTAGAGTTGTACAATGGTCATACACAGGACTTAGACAAACCGATACTGTTAGATGGGTAATATTCATGCTTAGGATTAGAAGTGATAGAGTGATCAATAAATTTTTATCATCAGTACATAACTTTATTCCTTTAAATAATACATATTTAAGAAGTGTTTGCTGGATGAGTGATTGAATAAAAACTTTAGGTTGGGTCTTGAAAATGACAGGCTTCCTTTTTATTACTAAGAAGATATAAAGCTTAAGGGATAAATGGCAGAATGTTTGGACAATTTATCCCATGGGCTGCAGGCCATTAAAAATGCAAAGTAGTAAAATCCCAATGACTAGAAGGAGTCGTGGACAGACTGCACACAACGTGTCAGTTCGCTTAGTTGGCAGTGTCGTAGCTCCTACTCAGATAAACAGCCTCGTACGTCCATACATGCAGCAGCCTAATTCAGAGCATCCTGCAGGAAAATTTAATCTTCACGAGAAAACACTTACTAACATATCCCTAGAAATACAGCTCTCTTATGTAGCATTTAGTATTTTATATGTGAAACATTTTGTCAAATACACTGCATCCGCTACATGATTTCCATGATCATACAGCTATTTCATAACAGAAGAAACTAAAAACCTGAAAGACATAATATATCATTTTGCTACACACCTAATTATGGAAATAAGCAGCCGGGCACAGAGACTGAGCTTGAGACACCACAGGTAAGGGCTCCAAATGAGGTGAAATGAGGTCCAGGAGCCACATGCATTATCTGCTTTACGTGACTTGAATCTTTCATGTCCTAATGATTCATTTAACAAAAATAATTCTAGAGAAAACGTGTATTGAGAATCTGTTCTCGTGCTGTTTCTACAGCCCTCTCCTTCCCCCACCCCCAGCTTTTACTGTTTCTCTGTGTTTTGATTACTGCCTGCCGTATACTGTACCTATCTGGCATCAGGCATATCCGACAATACTCCGTGCGAAACACAATCCCACCCTTTAAAAAAACTGACACTCTCATATTTAATCTCTCAGAAGTCTAATAATAATTTTGTCTTCATCTTTGGTGAACAAGATAATATGTTACCAGGCGAGAGCAGGTGCTTTAGGAAGGGCCCAAGCTGAGTTTAGAAAACTGGAGGGCTGACCAGCAAGGCTGCTCCCATGGAGCAGTGAGCAGGGGACCTCACCTGCAGCCTGGGACACAGGGACAGGGTGCTATATGGAAAGGCCACCAAAAAGGGGAGATGATACTGCTGAATGACACGATGGAAGGAGCTCAACTCCACGTCATCTACTCAAAAATTAGCCCCGATGCCTTATTGTTCACCTACTCAAAATTTCTTAGCAGTTTAGGAAAAAAAGAAAAGTGTCTAGAGAACATAGGGATTCTTGAATTTAAAGAATGGTAAAGTTACTTTTAAAAAAAAAACACTGGTGTGGTACAAAATCTGTTTTGTTTTTAGTTTTCTGTTTTGTTTTGTTTTGAGACAGGGTTTCACTCTGTAGTCCAGGCTGGTCCTGAACTCACAGCAGACCCCAGGTTGGCCTCGAACCCGCAGCAAGCCCAGCAAGCCGCCTGCCTCAGCCTCCTGAGAGCTGGGACACCACGCCTGGCATGCGTGGTGCTGAAGAATCAAATCCAGGACCTTAAAGACGCAGTGCAAGTGCTATGACTACTACACTGTTTCTCCAGCCCCTTAGACCTAGCTGAGCACAGGAGAGGGGATAGAGGTAGGGCATGAAAGGTGACCCCAGCCTGGTCCATTGTAGCTTTTTATCCATTAGCTATTCACTGGGTAAGTACTAATACAAGTTACTGTGTCCGGTAATGAGAAAATTACAGAGAAAGAGTCCTGTGGATATCTGATAAGACGTGGAAGTCAATGAGTGTTGGAGATAATGAATACCACAGCATTTCCAGACAATGACAAGTTCCTTTGGGTCCATGCAGAGCATGGAGTAGACATTTAAAAGAATTTCAAAATGATTATATTAAAGTTTTATTTAAAAGAAGAGACAAGCAGGAAATGGCAACAGAAAGTAGCCAAGCAAAGGCGGTGAGGTGGGCGGTGCTAAGATGCCTTCACCGGACAGAGTATGCACAGGGAAGGTGGTAGCGTGCCTAAAAGCCTGTGATGTCAGAATCCATCGCCGGTGTTAAACTTCACTTCTTGTGTTGGACAAGATCGTAGCTTCGCTTGACTCCAACTTTGTTACCTGGTAAGAGACATTGAGAGGGTTTATCAACAGGAATGCTTTAAGGCTAGCAGAATAGGCACACAAAGTGCTCAGTACAGCAACGGTACTATCAGCAGCTCACTGATAATTTTATGCACTATTATTTCATGGCATTTTTCCTAATACAGAAATACATATCAATTACCAGGAGGAGGTGAAACTACAGAGGCAATATCACTATTGTGGTTTGGAACTGCATTGTCCACCTAAAGCGTCACGTATTTGGACATTAGGGATCGTCAATGGACCGTGTGCTGCTGGGAGAAGGGGAGAACTGTGAGTGTGTGGCGGGAGACAAGTGACTGGTAGACTATAGATGGCAGGTTTGTGGTGCTCTGGGGACTTGAACCTGGATGGGAAGGAACACTGAGGCTAGACCTGGAACGGGCCACTGGGTGGGGACACGGAAGCTGTATGCGACTCCCTCCCAGAGTTGGCTGTGTTCTGCAACGCCGCTGTGAGGAGCTCTGTCTTCGCGCCAGCTCTGGCCCTGGACCGCGCTCCAGCCCTGCCGTGTGATTCTGCCATTCCCCAGCCACCCTCCTGTGAGAGGGCTAGGACCTTCTGGCCCTGGGAGCCAGAATGAACTTTTCCTCCCCTAAGTGGTGTGTTGAATCACGGCAATGGAAAAGACAATCAAACTAAGACAATCATTTTTTAAATGACAGGTGACAATATTTAGATTTTATTCTGGGGAAAGTGAGGGAGCTTTTGAAAGTGTGTCGTAAGTACAAAAAGTCACCCTAATCATGCAAAGGGCTGGGGATGTCAGAGCTGAATGGAGTAGGGGCTTGGAGGCTAGAGGAAGAGGGGTCAAGTGGGAAGCCATGGGTGCGGGTGACACACGATGGGATCTGGTCCTGAACTTGGAAATGACAGCAGAGGTGAAAAGGAAGTTAGAGCTGGTGAGGACCTTATGGAAGGAGGGAGGGCGTGTGCTGTCTATGTAAACGTAGAAAAGAAAAACAGAGTTATGTGTGATGCTTTGAGATTTACTGACTAAGACTAATGTAGTGCTATAACAAAAAGCAGAAAATAGGGATAAAAGACTGATGGGGGTATAACATGTAACGTTGAGTGAAATGCGTTAAAGGTGACTGGAAATGTAGAATGAGAATTCAGGAAGGGAGTCTACTGGGGATGCATTGCCTTCTGGGTAATGGCAGAGAGCCGTTTGATGAATGACTTCTCTGCAAGCCGAACGCCAAGGGAAGAGCCCAGCCTAACGTCTGCCCCGGGAAACAAGCAGGCCTTGAGGTTTTGGGCTTCGAAAGAACAGCATTACATTTTTCTGTCTTTCCATGATCGTGCTGCTGCAGCGCTATGAGCAAGAAGGCAGGCATCCGTGTTTTCATCCAGTCTTCCGCTTTGTTTACGAACATTCTACTTTCAACTGATGTTCAGAAATTAGGTAAAAATTAATAAAATTGATGTTCCTAATAAACTCCACGGAACTTACCTGCCTCCATGGTCCACGGCCCGTCGGTCTGTCGGTGCCTTTGGGTAGATCCCTGAATAGAGATTTGTCTGACGTTGTTGAGGCCCATAGCACGTTGTCCATATAGTGTAGGCTGGGCCTTTGGTCTAATCTCACAGACCCTGGATAGGAGCCGCTTTTATTCAACATTTACCAAAGTATTTGGACTCTTTTCCATTTCATGTATTCAATAGCGAGGGAGTTTGGAAGCGAAATGACACACAGCGCCCCAGGGCTTCATCTTGTACACCTTCCGCTCACCCCTACTCACTCTGGCTGGGGTAGCTGCTAGTGGGAGGCCACTTTGCATCTTAACAGGAGGACGAGGAGTCCCTGAATAGCGTGAAATCGCCACCAACTAACACTTCTAGTTTGCTCATCTCTTTTAAATAAAACAGCTGATTGTCCTTAAGTGCTCAAAGCCACAGAGGCACAGAGTCCTCTACCCGTTCCCGCCTCTCCCCACCTTTCCGCATCCCGCTTCCACCATCTCCATGGCGACCTCTGAAACAAGCCGTTACAATCCTGACATGGCACCAGGCTGACACCTTGGGCTGGGATTTAATTTTGAGTTATGACCGCATTAGGAAAACATATGATGTGGCCGTTTGCTTACAGAGGGAGGAGGGGGAAGCCATAAAACCCTCTTTTTTATGAGCTGTCGCTTGATTCATTCCTGGAGCCCCAAGTAGCAAGCTTCTAAATCAATGCGTGCAGCTGTTTTGGCTTCTTGGAGCCCAGCAGGTGTATTGCTCAGCTCGGCTGCCATTTCCCTCCACTCACATAACAAATAATAATGTCTTACCCACACTGGCCATCCATCAGCGTTACTGCTGGTCCCTGAGAGGCATCCTTCCCTCTTCCCTAAACTCTTTATCCTCCTTCTTTCTTTTCGTTCTTTCCTTTTTCTCTTGTTTTGTCTTGGTTAACAGCGCGTGTACTCCATTCATGAATTCCTTGTCATATTTTCTGAAAGTCTTTAGTTGCATAACCTTTGGCTCTTTTGGCAAAAGAAAAGAGAGAAAGGGAGGAGAAAACCCACCACAGTGTTTATCTGCTTTAAAAATAATAAAACAATAGGAGTATTGTGACTGGTGAAATCAATTAGTCTTCCTAAGCAGTAAAGGTTCACATCTGGTGTGACTTAAGTTAATGTAAGGGAAAGGGGCTACAGGGCCCAGAGACCTTGAGTTCTCATTTCAACAGGTGACAGAGAAGGCGTAAAAGGCTAATAATATACTACAAGTGCAGAGATGGTGTGATAAATACTGGGGACTCGCCTTGAAGGTAAAATCTTTACTGCCATGACAACCAGCTAAATGTTCCTTTTTAAAGCTGACCATTGACTCTCGGGGAACTGAAAGGCCAACTGCCAACTTGAGGCAATTCCAAAGGATCGGTAAGACCATTTCCCAGGGAAATGCAAAGATAAGAACTAGAACTCCCAAGAACTGGTACTGGGGCACTTAATGATAGATTTGACTTTCCAATCCTGGTCTGTCCATTGAAAGGGCTTGGTGATGTCATGCTCGGTGGTTATTGTTTAGGAGAGGTTTCTGGCTGGTCCAATCACATGACTTGGACTTGGACCTCTTAGTAGAGTGCAAAGCTTTAGCAAGTAACCTTGCAAGAGGTCCAGTTAAGTTTGAAATCCCACTAAAAATGAGTATTTTTATAATTCAAGCATGTCCTGTGCTATATTTGTACATACTTATGCTACAATGCTGCTTATCAAAAACTCAAAGTGTGTTGGGTTTCCTATATTTGGTCAGTACTTCTACTTGCTAGCACTTGATTCCCTCCTTACTGTTTCCTCAGTTATGTTATGGATTAAGGGAAAAGTTCATATTGTCAAAGCTGCTGCCGAATGTCCATTTTTTGTTACCCTTTGGGTAAGAATTCATGAGATAAAGCTCATTAAAATTTGCTTTTTAAGTGAAGATCATTCTCATCTTTAGAGGTGGAGAATATACCTTGTTCACAAATGCCCTTGACTGGATTCCTAAAGAATGTAGGACTCAGATTGCGGCTCATTCAGGAAATTATTTTGGCATTCCTCCATTTTTCACAATGTACATTCCAAAGAACATCATGATAAAAAGTATGCAGTGGTATCCCTTTCTTAAACTAATATGGGACCTTTAGCAAATTAAAGGAACTGAGAAATTTATATCTGTTTAGATTTTCTTCATCCAGAACAAAATTTGCTTCATTACAAAACAACCTTTTCAAGAAATACCTATTTACTCAAAATGCCAGAAGAACTACTTCACTAAATAACATAAATTGACCAGTTCTGGCTTATGATTTTCATGTTTATTGTCCTCTTCATCTACTTGATTTTCACCTCCTATGTCCACGTCTTACTCCACATGTATTTCATAGGAAGGCATATCAAACATTTCTCGAAAGTATGCAACAAACATTACAATTAATAAATGTCCCGAGGTGGCTGGCATGTGTGTCATATATAGAGCACAAAATATTTAGAAAGGATTCATCTTAGTTCTTTGCTTGTCACTATGACAATATACCTGGCATCCACAGTTTCAGGGAGGAAAGATTTATTTAGCCCACAATTTCAGAAGGTCTCACACAGTCCATTCACAGACAGCTAGAAACAGTGGACCGTGGAAGCTCCTGGCAGAGATTGGAGAGCCACTCACCCCACTGCAAACAGAAAGCCAAGCTACGCAGGAGCAAGCTGATGCCTGGTAACTGAGCCACGGCTGGAGCTTATAACGATGTTTCTTCCTTCCTTTACTTCCTTTAAGCTGTCAGTTGGGCCCCCACCCTCAAAGGGTGGGAAAACCCCACGTCACAATTTCCACAAGTCAACAACAAACACCTGAAAGCTGCGCCCTGGGCACCCCCTTATTCTCAACAAATTAGCACAATCTCTCCAGGTCAAGCCCTAAGCATCTGCCCCTTCCAGCCAGGCATTAGCGCCCAGTAACAGTCCCACAGCTATCCCACTGCATCCATACACATGAGGTTTCTGAAGGACACTCCATATCCAACCACAGCGAGATCCATACCGCCAAACATGCAGAAAACTGGGTCGTTAGAGAGACTCTTTCCCGCCTCTAGTACTATTTGCATGCTTGCGGGTGCCTCTCTTCCCCCAGAAGCTGCCCCTTCATCGTGCTTTGGCTCCCGCCCACCAGAACCTCTCACGTGGGGCTGCTGGTCCCGGCTGTCCGTCTCCCAGGTGTCCCAGGCCTTCCACCCTTCACACAGCTCCGTTTAGCAGAAGCCAAGTCTTTTGAGCACTTGACATACGCCGTGGTTAGAGACCCTCAAGAAATAAGTAGAATGGGGGACCGTTTGAATTATTATTCTAAAAGCCTCAGTTATTAACTTAGCCCTTAGGTGATACCCCTTGGTAACTAGAAATCACTCCAACCTAATATAAAACGATTTGTCACAGAGAAATATCATTCAAAGGGGGAACGACTCCTTTACTTGTCCCAGAGCTTACCGTCACAAACCAAGGCTGTGCTGTTCTGCAGCTCGAGCACAATGAAGCGCATGTGCTAGGACGGGGGCGAGCTGGGCGGGGAGGGAGCAGCTTCTGCCTGGGGTGGGAGCCAGGGCTTGCTGGGATGCAGCTTTCGGCCCTCTTGTAGAGATCAAGTCGCCATCCAGGCCACCTCCTGGGGACAAGGCCTCCTAGACTGCTGGCCTTTTTATTGACATGGTACTGGGGTGCAGCAAAGGCCTTTCTATTTTTCATTTTTACTTACATATCACATTCCCTTCCCTTTCCTCAGTCCCCCCACATTCGCTTTGTCTCTCCACAAAGTCTGTCTTCTTCGTTTCTTCTGTCTTTCCTTAACTTTTTTATAGTTTGTTTTCCTCGTATAAGAGAAATCATATGATATTTAATCTATGTCTGATTCATTTTTCTAAGTATAATGGCCTCAAGGTGTATCCATTTTCCTACAGAAGACTCAAATTTGTCTTTATGGCAGAATAGTACTCCATTGGGTATATTTGCCATATCTTTATCCATTCATCTGTTGTTGGTCATATTGGTTTACTCCAAGATTTGGCGATTATAAATTGCACTGCTATAAACATGCGCATGCATATATCACGATGACTTTAATTCTTTTGGGATCACACTCAGAAGAGGTAGAGTTCTCCAGCTCTTTTTATTTTTATTTATTTATTTTTATTTAGAAACGTGGTATTGCTAAAGGCTGGTCTTGAACTCACAGTCCTCTTGAAGCAGCTTTCCAAAATGCCAGCATAACAAGTGAGTACCGTATTAAGTGAGTACCACCTGCTGCCTGGGTTCTTTTTAAAGAAAAGCTTGAATCCAATTGCTTGGAAAAAGAATGAACTCTCAAGACTGCAAAACGGAGTGAACAAAAAGGGGTTTATTTCTAACCTTCTGGGTCACAGTTTATTATATATAGTGAGGCAGATTTGGGGATGAGCTCTAGGAAAAAAAGGAGAAGTCTTTTCTAAAAAGTGGAAAGACAAAATTAAAAGGGGAACAATCAAAGACAAAAAATGAAAAAGATTTTAAGGTATTCCCAAATGGCTGACCTTCCTTTCAAGGCAGAGAAATAACTTTCCAATGACTACTCATAAAATGTCTACAGGACATCAGAAACAAAGTCGTATGTCTCAAAATGAAATCACAACATTATAGAATCCAAGATGAATGCCATAAGGACATAGGAGACTTCAGAAGTGGAACCCCAAACTGAATTTTAATAAAAGTGGCTTCATTATAGCTAGAAAGAAAGTTGCTACTTGATATCTATCAACATTGGTGGAAAAATAATCAGAAATTTGTCAATAAGAAATACATCAGCAAACAACTCAGAATCCTTCAGCATAAACTTCCATCCCTTCCAATCCTCTGAGGTAGTGTTGGGCAGGAAATTGCACTCGTGATGCTAAAAGGGGATAAATGCTAATGTAGGGCTAGAAATCATACTGAGTTCAGTCTAGTGTATACTTCAACCATTCCTTCAAAGGTGAGGGTCGATTTCGTGCCAGACATTGCATCAGGAAGCTGACTCCATGGGATTGGTGTCCTCGATCTCGAGTGCTCGGGCTACCTTCTAACTGTCTTTTAGCATAGACCCATGTGACTGAATGTCACATTGATGCCAGGAGACAGTGGGATGGAGAGGGCATCACACTCTGACTGAGGGGTCAGAAATCATATCATTAGCATTTTCAGTGCTTTAATATATTTCTTCGGGGAATTCAAGATGAACTTTAATATCTTCATTTTACAACCAATCAAACTGAAGCTCGGAGAATTTTAGAATCAGCCAAAGACCACACAGTTTGTAAATGATAGAATACAGACTGGTTTCACCAACCAGTAGCACCTTCTCAAAGAGGCTTTTCCTTATTAACTGTTTAAGATGGCCACTTAAGCATCTTTTATTCCTGCTTCCATATCTACTGCCTACTACATCATTTCATCTCTGTAGTATGACCAATGGAAAAATCAACTGCGAAAAGAAGCAAATGTTTGCATGAATACAACTCACATAACACTCCCAAGCTAAGCTCCTAAGTCTTTTAGCCATCTGTGATCTTGAATGCTTCTAATTTAAGAGAATCTTGATTTTTAAAACAGAAAGGAAAAATTAAACCTGTAACATATAAACCTTTATTCCTTTGTGTAATTTAAAAGAAAAGCTCTAGAGAGAACAGAACTCCTCCTTGCATGGGCAGGGAACCAGGTTAGAAGGCACGAGAGTATGATTTTGTCTGCAGTTACACTCACCTGGAATGGAAACCCCCAGTTGAGGTGGGGCTCACATTATTACATGGGGTCCCAGAAGATTAATTCTAAGACGAGTAATATGGAAAACCAACATTCCGCTGTGTGAACACAAGTGCGTTTCATAAACTAGAATGAAAGGGTACATACTGTTGCTTTGGATGTGGTTTGTCCCCCAAAGCCTCATGCATTTGAATGCTGTAGGGTGTCTGTGGGTGCCATGCGCTGTTAGGAGGTGGGGCCTGACGGGGACTGGTGGGTTACTGAGCGTGTGGAAGAATCACTGAGGGCGTGGCCTGGAACAATGCACTCTAGACCCAGCTTCTTCCTGGGCCCCGGGTCTTTCCTCTCCAGTAACACGAGCTCTGCTTTCTGTCAGACCATTTCTGTCCTTGCCAGCTGCCCGCGATTGAACCGAGACTTCTGAAACTGAGCTACAACACCCCTTAAGCAGCAGATGTTGGATATTATGTCTCAGCAATGAAAGGATAGCAAAGACAGAAATTGACACCAAAGAAGTGGCGTTGGTGCTATGAATTTACCCAATGATGTGCTTTAGAAGCCTGTGATTTTTAGAAAGCATCTGGGAAGGTTTGGAGATGCTGAATAGAGATGTCTTAGAATGCAGAGAACCAAGCTTGATGAGAGATCCTAGACCAAATTCAGAAGACCAGAATGAATACGGAAGTGTGGATTACAGGTGCCAAGGTCAAGAGTCTCAGAGGAGAAGGAGGACTCTATTGGCAACTTGTCTGGAAACCACGTGTGCTACGCTCTGGCAAAATGTGAGTTGGCATTTTGCTCCTGTCCTGAGTCTTTGTGTGAAACTGGAATTAAGGGCAATGAATTACTTAATCGGGAGGAAGAAACTCAAGGTCATCCCGTGTTCAGGTTGTCACATAGGTTGCTTGTTACTTTGAGCCAGCTCCAGACTGACTAGCAGGAAAAAGTAACGGAGGACAAAGTTGCAAAGGTTTGCAGTTTTGCTAGAATAAAAGAGACCGCAAAGTTGGGGTAAAACAAGGCGCAGTTGTAGACTCATCACCAAAAAGATGTTAAGTGCTCTGCGCCAATATGACAGGAAGAAGCCCTGAGGCACCTCAGGAATCAGCAAGCGCCCAGACTCTACCACTAAATCTACAAAAGCAAAAAAAGAAAAAAGAAAAAAATCTTTGGAAAGAGAGCTCAGGCCGTCCTGCAAGACCACCTAAGAAACTCCCCAAGGAGTTCAGGCATCTAGAATTCAAAGCCCTCGTCAACCATGGGCCAAGGAGGCTAGATGACTGTTGAAGACAACTGCAGACTTTGTTGTCATCCACACTGTGCTGTTTTCACAGGCGTTCAGAATGTAAAAGTTGCACGTAAGGAAGGTTCCACCTGGATATCAGAAGACATCTTTGGAGGCCAGGCAGTATGCCCCTAGAGGGCAGGGCATGAAGCTGTGAAAGGAAAGCCAAAAGTGCAGTGGAGACCCTGGAAATCTGGAGATGCCAGGAACATGAGTCATCTGCTGAGGGGGACTACAGACCGCGAGTGGGGCTGGCTCAGAAGAGAAGTAGGTGCTACCGTCGGAAGCAATGCCATTGGGGCAGGGCCACCTAAGGCCTTTAGAAATCACATTTCACTTCAGTGTGGCCCAGGTACTGGTTTTGGAGCTATAGGAGTTAATAGATATACAGGAATTAATGTTTACTGTGTTGGGTTTCAGTCTTGATCTGGTCCCATTTCTTTCTACCCTCCTTTTGAAATGGGGATATTTACCCCATGTCATTGTGTGTCAGAAGTGTTTAACTTTTTTTTTCTTTCCATAGACACTCACAGCTAAGAGTTTGCCTTGATTCTCAGAGGAGACTTATTTGGACTTTTTAACAGGGCTAAAACTGTTAAGACTTTGGCAACTCCTATAAACAGACTAAATGCATTTAACATAATAAGGTTAGCAAGAGTCTTTTCAGGCATAGGAATGAAAAGCTATGGTTTGGATCTGGAGTGCCCCACCCCCAAGACCTGATGTATCTGGATGTTGTGGATAACCTACTGATTTCATGTGTTGTTAGGAGGTGGGACCTGATCAGGAGGGGTAGGTTACTGAGGGTGTGGAGGAGCCACTGAGGGTGTAGCCTGGAAGGACATACTCTTGCCCTGGCTTCTCCTTGACTCCCAGTTCTCATGCCTTGCAATGCTGTGCGCACATGTTCTGTCAGACCATTGACACCATTTCCAGCTGTTCATGAATAGATTGAGATTTCTTAAAACTGTGAGCTAAAATAAACTTTTCTTTCCTTAAGTTGTGGGCATTGCATATGGTGTCCCAGCAATAAAAATGTAAATGGGACATACACAGACACACACACGTGTACACAGACACACACATGATTAACACATGTAGATCATTTTGGAACATGGTATAGCTTTGCAGACATTACCTGGTATACCTAAACTGAGTCTTGGCATGTTCCACTGCTAGCGCTAGGAGAGAGTGCCATGACTGACCGCCACCGTGTCCCTACTGTGTTGTGGCTGGGTGTGCACTATTGTCAGAATTCACAGGGGGCCCTGGAAAAGACATTGTGGTTCTCACCACCGCTTTCTGCCGGCCAGCATGATTCTCACAGCCACCCCCAATTCTCCACCCCCAACAGTGTTCATAGGCAAGAACCACTGCCGGGCTGACAGTGACATCATAATTTCTGCCGTCGCATCCCCACATGCTGCAACATGGGCATGTGCCACCAGCCAAGCAGAGTGTGAGAGTTATGAGAAAGCCTCAAGCTTGCCACCTCTTATGTTTTTCTTGAGCAACGAACGTGGATCTGGGCCGCGACCTTCCTGAGAACAGGATTTCAGCTACCCCCTCCCCCCTAGCACTCCTGGGACTATCGGTACCACAGACCCTTGGCAGCACTGTAGTTCACCTGAGCATTCTTTGTGGACATGTCCACAACTTGACTGGTGCCACCATTCCCATTGTCAGAGGGGATCCTAAAATGGGTACCCCAAAACTACTGCTGTGTGGTTGTTACTTACTGCGTGACAGAGACAATGGGTCTTTTTGAGGCTAACTCAGCGCATTTTGCGTAAAGCTCTGACATCACACTACAAAAGGAACAGAGAAAACCGAGCTCGAATACACAGATCTCAGTGTAGGATCTCAGGTAATGGCAACTAAAAACTTCAGACAACATCGTTTTATAGCAAGATGTTAGAAGTTTTATTTTTTTCTGAGATCAAGGATGGCACAAGGATGTCCACTTACACTTCTCCTGTTTGAGAATCCTGGCCAATATTATATAAGGGAAAAAAGGTAAGCAGGATTTCTCTCCATGATAGATTGACAAACTCTGAAAATCTTCATTGGCCAAATTTACTAAGTGCTCTAAAAATCGAACAAAAGCAATCAATGAATTGAGAAGTGTTTATTCGTGAAAAATTACTAAAATATGAATAAGCGTATAAATACGTGGTCTGTGTGGAAATGTTTTTACCTCCTCTCCAGCTCAGTTGAAGAGGTAGCTTAACAGTGCAGGCTGGAGCAGGCAATTAGCAACTTTTCAGCTGGAGGGAGATAGTTTCTTTTGGAGACATTGCATTACAAGGAGCCAACACAGTAGTATATAAACAGAGAAAGCCCACCGCCCCACAAATTGTAGCTCACAGGCTTAGCCCTGCTGGGAATAGTGGCAGGATAGAATTCTAGCCAGAATCTTAGTAGAAATGAAAGAACAATAGGAGAGTTGATAAACTGTTATCCGTTCCACTGATTGGCAGTCTGTGTCTATATTTAGGACAGACCTGAAATTTTGTGGATGAAAACAAAATCTGTGGCAGATTTGAAATCTGCCTTAGTTTTGTCTTACCCAACCTACACACGGATCTACTAACAGAAGTATAAACCTTAGTGGATGCTGACCTTTGAGCTAAATCTCCTATCAGTCATAGCTGAAGTCAGCTGTGGTGGTACAGACTTATCATACAACACTCTGGAAGGTGAAGGCACGGGGATTGCAAGTTCAAGCCCTGCCTGGACAACTTAGCAACATAATAAGATCCTGTCTCGAAATAAAAATTACAAAAGGCTGACAATGTAGGTCAGCGTAAAGATCCTGGATTAAGTCCTCAGGACTACCAAATCAATCAGCTGACTAACCAACCAACCAATCAATCATCCATTCATTGTCTGGTCGTTAAAAATATTTAGAAATAAGGCTAATCCCCAAGAAGAAAGAACATTGTTACTATGTTATTAAATGTAAAAGGATAATAAAGGAATGAGAACAACATTGTGCCAAACAACTGGGCAACTTAAATGAAGTTAATAAATTGGAAAACATAGAAAAGTACAAAATAACCAAAGAAGTGAAGCAGCACACCAGATCTAGTTATAAAAATAGGAATTAGTGATCTGAACGCTTAAAATTTAAAAGCTGGGCTTCAGTGACTTCACAGGTGAATTGTTTTCAAAGATTTCAGAAGAAACTACCAATCCTACAACAGCAGAGAAAGATATAGCTCCAAAATCAATCTATGAAATCAGTATTACTCAAAGCCAAGCAACATCACAAATAATGAAGTGCGTTCTAAAATCTCTCAAGAACATAGACCATCCTTCCTGAAATGTTGAACTGAGTACAACAATATATACAAAACATATACTGCACATCTATGAAAACTTATCCTGAAAATGCAAGACTGATAAAAATTTGAAAATCAATGCAATACATCGTATCAGAAAAGAACAAAAGACACATAATTATTGAAATAGACATGAAAATTGAATATTGAAAAAATGTAATCCATCATGATAGACGCTCTCCACAAAAATTAGAAGAGAAGGAATGGCCTCAATAAGCAAATAAAAACAACTCTGAAAAAAACTTCTAGTTAACATCACTCCTAGTGGTAAATATATAAAAGCTTTCTCTAAAATAAAGAACATCCACTATCATTATTTTTAGTGAATGTTATATGGGAGCTTTTACTGATGCAGTTAAGAAAACATAAAAGTCATGTGTATGGATAGAAAGAGGCAAAACTGTCTTTTTTTATTTATGTGATGATCTCAAGTAGCAAATCTGATGAAATCTTTTAAAAAGTTAATAGAATGGGAGGATTTGATAAGTTTGAAAGGTTCAAGATCAATATAGCGAATAAATTATATATTGATATGGTACCAAAAAACCCATAAAAATGAAATTAAAGAAACAATTTCATTGAAAACATAAAAATAATTTAAACAAATGAAATATATACATATTATAAATTAAAATTTAAAATCTTTAAATTTAAAAAATTAAAATTTCAGTAAATAGAAAAATATTACATATTCATGTTTTGGTAGACTCAATATAGTTAAGATAGTAACTTTTTAAAGTCAACTCCAGAGTTCCAATTCAATTCTAAGGGAAATACTGGCAAGTTTTATTGGAGAAAATGAAAAGCTGACCTTAAAATTTATACAGAAATTGCAAGGACCTGGGGTAGAAAAAAACAATGTTGAGAAAGAAGTCTAGAGCTTCAAGACTCATTGTTCCTGCTTCCAACTCTTATTACAAATCTCTATCAATCAAGAGAGTGGATATTGAAGAAAGAATAGAAATATGAATTCAAAGAAACGGAACTGACCCAGACATCTATAGTCAGTTGGTTATTTACAAACTGCCAAGAAAATTCAAGGTGAAATGAATATTCTTTTCCACTAATAATGAGAAATAATTATACCTCTACATATGCAAAAGAATCCTAACATCTTGAATCATACTTCACATTACATACAAAAAAATGAACTTGAAACTGTTAAGAAAGATGAAGGATGTAACATATTGCTGAATTTCTATTAATAGGTTTCTTATCACTGGACCAGCTGACAAAGGAAACATATAAATACTATTACGTATTTAATACTACTTCAACTACAGCATAAGACATGTTCTCATTAACAGAGTTCTTACATACCTAAATCCTATCACAGTGTGACTTTGCTTTATTCTCCTCCTATCTGGATTCCCACGGTGAGGTTTGTTTCTGACACTCTCATGAATGCCAAGAAATCTTGGGAAATTGCCTCCCTGGTCTTGCAGAGGGCAGTATTAGGTGATGTCACATCCTCTGCCAGCACTGATGACCCTGGCAACTAGTCGAAGCTGTGTTTCTGCTTGCACAGGAACAGGAGTTGCCTATGGACCTCTCTACAGCATGCAGACGATTTAGCGTTTCCCTAGAGCTTGTTTTCTTGGCCATAACATAAGAACCTAGAGCTTGGCCAAACAATTATCAAAATGATTAAATTGCTCTTTTTAAATTCAAAACATACTCTAGTGAATGGAACTTAAATTTCATCTTCTTTAATACTTTCGAGTCCCAAGTAAGTATTAAAAGCCAGGAATCATTTTCTTCCTCATTCAATTAGATTCTACATGTTCTAATCATTCTTGAAGTATGCTCAGAAATATTTTAATACTACACAGAATCTGGCTTTGACTCATATTTGCATGAATAATTTATTGCACAGCTACCGTACTCCAAGATGCATCAGATAATGCTTAATTTATAAAGTTTTGTGCTCCAAGGATTCGCATAAATAAGCACATACGTACAATAAATGCGAGGTCATAGAGTGGTGCTGAAACACAAAAGAACCATTGATCATTCCTTCTCGCGGAAACAATGGGTCATAAAAAGCCTAATGGCACACAGATCAGATGGGCAAGAGGGAGAGGTGAGGGAGAGGTTCCGTGCACAGAAAGCAGATGAACAGCTCCTGCGGGGGCGGAGCAGCAAGATGCTTTGAATAGAACACCATGCTATGATTACGACCTAGGGCAGGTGAGGCAGACGGAGTGACAGACAAATGCACGGGCATGAGCAAAGGGCTAGCTCAGGAATCTCTTTTGAGGGGAGTTATTTTAAAAAATACCTTTGTAATTAAAATTTTTAAATACTTTTGCCTATCTTCAAATTGTATAAAGCATTAGAAAACCGAGCACTTACGAGTGTAAACACATAAAGAAAACTAAGAAATAGCCCTTGCCTTGAGATTTCAACTCTGGCTTGCTGTACTGAAATTTGATAATCTTGATTTTTTTTCCTTTGGATATAAGTAGATGGGAATGAATTTGTCTTCTTGATCACATTTAGGGCCTCCTTTGGCTCCACGACTTGCTGTAGTTGAGCATTTCCTAGAGAAGAGCAATAATTTTCATTTCTTTTGCCAGGCTCCATGCTGCCAAGTTCCTTTACATTAGAAACACACACGCACCTGATAGTTCTCCAAGTGTGTTACAGTCCAAACCATAACTATTTCTTTTCTATTAAAATGACTATAAATTCGAAGTCTTCAGGTTTTTTCTGTTTCAAAAATACTACAAAATAATGCCATGCATTTAGCAAGAATGATATAGTATATTATGAACTAAAGTTGACAAAAGCATCCAGTCTTACACTGTGATTTTCAAGTGCGTAATATAGTTTTGCTCCACCGACTGAAACATTTCAGTGGCCTACAATCTCATCCACAGGAAAATCCCACGACTTCCGAGGTCCGATACGACACAGGCCCTAGCTCATGCTCTGATCTTTCATCTGTCACCATTTATTCACTCTGCTCACCCCGGCCTCGTGGCTCTTCCTGAGGTCCAAGGTGAGTGCCCCTTCATGCCCCTGCCATCACTGACCTTGCTGAATACTCTGTCCGAGTAGTTTCTCCAAATAACCTGGTGGGTTTTTGCTTCCTCACTTCCCCCAAGTGTCTGTTTTTGTGACTCTTCTCTATGAAAACATCCTGAACACACCACATAAAATAACATACATGTCTAACATACAAAACTTTTGCGGTATAACTATTCAATACATATCGACCCGTTGAGCCTTCAACTATTAACTAGCATTCTGTCTACAACTCCTTTATCTAGTGGTTAGAAATTCACTTCATTAAGTTGAACTTAACTTTCTTTCTTTAAAAGATAATGAAAAGGGGTAAACTGTTGTTACTACGTTTTTGGTCTAGAAGCAATGACTTAAAAGAACATTAAAATATACCCATCTTTGGTTTAATTTTATTCCTGTTTGTAAGCCTACTTAGTACCTATTTCATGCAGGGCAATATGGTGGACGATGAAACCTTTCTGAGAGGAGGAAGTCATGTCTCAAAGAGTTGAGGGTTCAGGTTCGGGAGATAAGATCTTCTGCACATATTGACAAATGCTGCCCCAGAAAATGGTGGACCAAAAACGATATTGGAGGTTGTCATTTTTCCAATGAGAAATAAATTTCACTAGACACTGGAAAATAAAGCTTTAAAGCAAATGAGTTTGAGTGAAAGCTATGGTTAAGTGGGACATAGAAGAGGGTAACGATATGATAAAGTAGCAAACATCAAATGGGCAAAATATCTGAGACACACAGCTAGGGGTGGATTTTGTAGCACCAGGATGGCAAGTAGGTCTACCTTATCATACTGAGGCTCTACATGAGACAAACGTTTCCTGTGCTTTAGACAGCAGAATGACAGGATGCAGAGGTGTGTGTTTATGTCTTAGCGATCAGTTGTGTACACAGATATCTCATGAAACACAATGTGGAGTATCTGGCATTTGCTTAATTTGTCTTTCCATTTTGCTTTCTCTTAAATAATAAACTAGTAATAAACTTACAATTTAACATTCCTGAAATTTTTGGTCATCCTATTTTGCATTATTTCGGGGTCTTACTATTTAATAAGTGAGTATTTATTTATATCAGCTGTTGAGTTTTAACTCTCTTCCACATAAGGTACAGACACATTTATGTAGCAGCTATGTGATTTATCCAGAACTCCTTATAACTTGTGAAATATAATTAGTCACTTCTACTCAGAATGTTTCGTTTGCTCTGTATTCTGGAGTAAGAAGTAGAGCTCATGTATTTGTTTATTTTTCAGATACATTTTTAAAAATCTACAATGCTATTTTTATGAGTTGAAGCCATTAATGAGAGTAAAATCAACACAACCTACCTATATAAATTCTAGCTAATGGAGCTCTTTCCATCCAGAGGGGAAGGTGGAAAAAAAAAAAACAAGAATTCAGCTGATTCTGCGGTTTGTGAGTTAGGAACCGAAGGCTTTGTTGACATAGGAAAGGAAGGGAAGGCCCAAGCCAAGGCTTCCCTGAGGGAACGATCTTGCTGCTTCCTGGGGTCTGGCTTGCTCCAGCAGCCAAGTTGTGAACACAAGTGCTGCTGTTGGCCTCCGTGAGCGTGGGGGGGATGTGGAGGGGGAGATAGGAGATGGTAGGAAGGGAACCTAGGGGCCCAGTGGGTTCTGAGTTCTTCTCTAAGTGTTAATGCAGCTAAACACCCTCCAGAGTATTTCATACCTCATTATGCCAGTTCGCCAAACAAGTGACAGCTGTGGCCCACAGACCAGCCCCCTACTTTGTAACAATTGCCCCAGAGACAATAGAGGACTGAAGAGAGTGGCAAGTAGCCACAAACAGGGAAGGAGTCGCCATCCCCGGCTGCCTCAAGTGGCCTCAAGTTCACCAATTAACATGTTGCATTATCCAAGACAGGAAAACAAAACTTACTCTCTTTCTCTGTCTCTACTTGCAAATACATATAAATATATGCGGTAACATATATTACATAGGTACATATATTACAATACGTATTATGCATATTAAACATTTATTTTTGCAGGATGTAAGTTTGGCCGTAAGAATCGTCCTTTTGTACTATCGAAAATGAGAAGGGAACAGGAGAAATAATGTATACTCTTAGGTGTTTGTCTGGCACGGACTTCCTGGGTAAAGCAGAGGACAAAAGAAAAAGTCAAATTAACAGTGTTTGGTTTGGAAGGCAAAGATGCCAGCACTGCGAGACAGTGATGGTTTTTCCGACCTACGTGCAAGCACACACAAGCAAACGAGGGGAAGCAACCTCAGCGCTCTCCCGATGAGAGGCCACCATCCCCGGCACAATGCCTGACGCGCGGCCGTCCCTCTCTGAGTGTTAATGTCGTCTTCTGTGCGTCTTGTACACCAGTGTGCCTTCGAAAACAAACACATTTAATCTGTAACTCTGCATTTAACCTACAGGTATATTAGATGCTTGTGACTTACTTTATGAAAGTACTTAGGAAATTGATTAACACATCTAAACCTCAGTAACTCCCAAATCCATGTTTTGTGCGCATTTCAAGGCTATATCCATTGGATAAAGTGAGACAAAATTACAGAAAGGCTTTCCAAATGTGAGTAAATCTAATTTTGATTAGTCGAATCAGATACTGAATTTCCTTGGAGAGTTGGTTATTCAAAGGGGCCCCGAGGTGAATTCTTTTGGTAAAGCATAAACTCTTTCTGAATGGTGAAAAATTTGTGAGTAACTTGATGACAACTGCTCTTGGCCAGAAAGAAACGCTCGTCGAGTTTCCCAAAAGTGGCGTCTAGGCAAAGTTCAGCGAAGAGCTTAGGGAGGGTAAAGGAACGAGAAGGTTATGAGAGGGAGCGGGAAGATCTTCAAACAAATCTGTACGGATTTCTAACCTTGGCCGGAAGACAGAGGCGTGGCTTCCAGATACAAAATCATGCATGTGTGTGTTTTGTGGATTTTGATGTAGTTTTCCTCATATGTGTACTAGCTGCGTTTTAGAAATTGAAAATATTCATTACATGTGAAAGCAGAATGAATAGTGCCCGGAACCCTACCAGCAGATGATAGGTTGGGAAGGAACAAGAAAAGGGTGGCAAACTCGGGGGACCAGCAGCTAGGGCGCAGCACAGGAAAAGCACCCCGAGGAAGGGCACTCTGAAAAGAAAACTAGAAATGTGGTATTGAAGGAAGAGAGTGAATCGATCCTTTCAAGAAGGGTAGAGTGGTTCAAGATGCTAGCTGCTGTAGATAGATCACGCTATATAAAATCTGAGAGGTATCCTTAAGATTTAGGGTAATTGGAAATTGTTGACAGGCCAGCTTCACTGCGGTAGGAGGCTAGATATGGAAATAGCTGTCCCAGAGGCGGTTGGTAACTAGCTGGTGGGGTGAGACTAGACTCCCTTGGAGAGTCTGAGGGCGAGGTAGTGCGCTGCTCTTTAATAAGAGTATTGCATTCCGAGATAAATGATATAGAGTGGCAACATGTTTAATGATGATAAATATGTATCGTGAATGTATGATGCATGCCAACTTACCTGCATACCGTTATTTTGCAATTAAACTTGATCTTCTCTCAGGAAACCATTATGAACCTCATGCTGCATCCCACATCCTACTAGCACAGGAACAACTTGAAACCTTCTAGACAGTATTGAGTTCTAGTTTTCTCATCGTAGTTTCTGTGCCTTGGACACTTCAGTCTTCCTTAATCTATACTAATTTTTAGATGTAAACTAGAGTATGAGTGTTTATTTAGAAGCAAAGGACAGAGGGGAGAAGCTCCTGTTTTTCAGGAAGCTATCCTGTGAAAGCTACCCACCTATATTAATTTTTTGTACTCACTGATGCTTCATGTGTTTGTAATTCACTTACTCAACAATTACTGATTGAAAAGATCATTATTGTTGACACTGGCATATAACAGGATGAGTAAATCATGTATATAACCAAAATGGTAGCCGAAGTGAAATAAATAAAAACTTATGTAGCTTTATAAACACACTGTGCAATAAGTATAAACAAATCATTAGAAACATGTAAGCACAAAGATCGCTATAGGGTGTAAGGATTAATTTCAAAGATTTAAAATAAGATATGAATAGGGGCCATTCCCTTTTCTCTTTTGCTGTCTCATCTATCTACTGTTCAAGTTTTAAATATAGGGTTTAAAAAAAATCCCTCAGTTTTTGAAATTTCATTGAACCGAATCACTAGCTTGCTGTAAGTACAAAAATACATATATATATATATATATATATATATATATATATATATATATATATAAACATTTCTCCTATGAACTTGACACCAGGTAGGATTGGTGGGCATCCGCACACGAGAGCAGTCAGATCTCCTCTCCTGGGACCGCGAATACCAAGGACTGGGTGGGAGGGCAGAAGGCACGATGCTTCTGATGGGTGGGTGGCAACAGCCTGTCCCTGTTCCCGGTCTGGACGGGAGAATTCCCAGATGGTATCCGCAAGGGTGTCTGTCTGGTTTCGGCCCAGAAGCTATCACCATGAGCACAGAGCTGACAACGCACACGTGAGGATCAACTACGCAACATGACTTGGGAGCAAGAAAAGCCGACTATCATTTTGTGATCTATAAATCCTCAATTTCCAGACTCTCATGCGTTTTCCATACAAGGCCACTGTGGGCCTTTGTTATACAAGAGTATTTTGTTTTTACAATAGTCTTGTGAATAATTGCTATGGCACAAGGACAGAATATTCCACGCAAAATTAGGACACACATTTAATGGTGTTGGTGCATATCTGTGTGTCTATGTACGTCCTAGTAAGCACTTCATTAAGATTTTTCCATCTCAAACTCTTCATTTGCCTCAGTGTGACAATAAAATCCTGCATTCATAGAAACCTCTCCTCAGTTGGCTGGGGTTATAACTAACTTGCCTGGGAAGCCTGAGGCTCTGGGTTTGACTCTCCAGCTACACATACCAGTTGGACATGGTGACTCATGCCTGTAATCCCAGTGCTCAGAAGGCTGAGGCAGGAAGATTGCCATGGGTTTGAGTCCAACCTGGGCTATATAAGTGAGTTCAAGACCAACCTGGATGGACTACAGAGCAAGACCCTGTCTTTAAAAAAAGGAAAGAAACAAGAAAAAAGAAAGAAAAAAGAAAAGAAAAATCTTCAACAGCTTTTTCTGAAGAACTATTAGTCATGATTCCAGTAACACCAATATGGAACAATGTCTTATAGCAAACTTACAAAACTTTTCATATTTATATCATTTGATTCGCATAATTAGAGAAGTAAGCGTCATTACCTTATTTACTTGTTTGCTTATGTGTGGGATGCTTTTCTGAGACAGAGCCTCCTTATACAGTCCATGTCCTTGAATTCTCCAGGAAGCCCGGGCTGTCATGGAACTCAGCTTCCCGCCTCAGCTTCCTGAGAGCCAGGAGAGACACGCAGTCCATCACACCTAATACCAATCAACTGTACTTAAAATATTAGAAGAATATTTTTGAAAACCATCCAATAACAGAAATGGGACTATATTGCAGTACTTCAGCTTTTTAGTCGGTTCCTATGACGTCATTATTGTCTTTTGAGGACAATTTGTTACTAAAGATAAAAATCACAGGCAAAGGAAGATTGAGTAAGACTGGAGATTGTTCTCAGGAGCTCGTAAAAATACGGAATCTCAGGTCCCCTTCCATACCACCTGGGTCACACTTTACAGTTCAATAAGATTAATATGGCTTCTAACGCTATTGAAACTTAAAATTTTAAAAAGAGTGAAATAAATTATTTAATTTAATCATTCACTCACTTATTCAACATATTTTGTTAGACGTGTGCTAAGGAATACTGAACAGTTCCGATTTGGTAAGTTTAATTCTTATGATCTGTAAAATCAACAGAAATCATTAGAACTTTGAGGAAAAGTTCTCCAAGTGTCTACTTGCTGAATGATTTTTATTGATTTTTTAGGTCAAGTCAGTCAAATAACTAGTTGACTGAAGAAAAAGTAGGATTTTCTTAGTTTTCCACTGAATTGTTGTGGCACAACTGGTTGAGAAAGGAAAGAGCCCTTCTTCTGTTACTTTTCCTTAATTTACATATCTGCCTCACCTGCTACGCGAAAGGCCATTGGTGAGGCCATAGTTGGTGCCTATCAGAATTCAGCGTGGTTTCAGCATGCAGAAAATGCTCAGAAATAGAAAAATTAATTAATGAATTCCCAGGATTATTCCAGGTGCTGTTCACATAGCTCTCCCTCAATATTTTATTTTACTATTTATTTACTGTCATGAAATAAAATTACCTTAATAGATTTTTCTCTTGATTTCAGCATTTAAGAAACAACTCAAAGTTCTGGTGATTGATGTTGTCACTGATTATTGCTGCAGATTATTTAAACAATAATTCAATTTCTGGGAATGTGAAAAGGGGATTAAAGGAGGTGATAATTTAATAAAGTTTATTTTAAAATATGCAGATATCATGAGAGCACTAAACTGGAAATGGAGGTAGACTTCAGAAGCCTGAAAACACTAGAGTCAGAAGGGAATACTGCTTCAAGAACGTAACTGAGGGAGGCTCTGAGCTTACTGTGTTGTATTAATAGCAGGAGTACGGTAGATGCTTTTTCTTTCTCCCTCTCCTTCACTACTCTTATTTGACTGTCTTATTTTACAACTTAGTTCCTGTTCATAGACCATATTGCCACCACTTTATAGCTATGTCCTTCTTCTCTTGCTTTAGTTGGCATTAATACCAAAACTTACATTTACGTAGTTCTCTCATTACTTACAGCAGAAAATAACTGCTTGACTCAGCTAGGTTGCAGCTAGGATGCAAAACCCAAGAGCGAAGTTTTAGACAACCTCGTCATTTTGGAGGTGGAGATGGCCACATGAATTGGCATATGCTCTCCATCGATCCCAAAAATAACACCAACGTGGTGTGACTTCTAAATCAACTAGTCAACGGATTGTTTTGTTGAAGTGCTCAGACGTAGCCATACTACTTCTATGGAGATCTTTTATTTAGAATAGTCTGACCTTAACAGGCTGACATTTCCAAGCTTATTGGGCCATTAGGTGTGGGTCTCCACATTAAGAACTATAAAAAAACATTTTTCTTCACACCTCTAAATTATGAAATCAAGGCTGTAAGATTTATTGCTAACGATATACAAAGTTTCTATTGCCATAGGTGTTATACCACTTTATAGAGATTCAATACACCTCTAAGTAGCTCTTTGTTGATGGCATAATAAAATGTTTTGCAGTCAATAGAACTTGCTGAATGTAACTGAGACTTGGAATTACATATGAAACGCTAGGCAAAGACATGAAATGTTCACTGTTTTATGAGGCTTAAAAATCTTTTATGAAGCCAAAACTCTGATTTTTGTCTCTGCCAAAGACTTTCTGTTTGATTTGGAGGGGGAAAAAAATCATGAAGTGGAAAAGTCACTGAAATCATCAGGGGTTGTATTTTTACCCTGTTAGCTTCCAAAAGGATTTAATCGACTTATCAAGAGTGATGCCACAAAATAGGGCATACAAAGAAAAGATAAATTAAAATAAGTTCTTTCAAAGGCTTCTAATGTACTGGTATTGTGGAACTAACATTTGAGGAATAAAAGCAAAGATAGAAATGCATACATTTAATCGCTTTCTAAGGTATTCCACCCAATTTTTCCAAGAAAGTTGGGTATTTATTTATTCCGAAAGAGCCAATCTTGCTTACTAAATGCCAGACAGAAAAAGAATTGGACATTTGATGTTTCCGGTTTCATTGCTTCTACTCCAGCTACAAGGCTTGATGCAGTTTTGTTCGTGGCCGTCCTCTTCAGCATTTGAGAGGCCACATAACATGTGTGGGACTCACCATTTACGGCTGAGATTATCTTACACACCTAAGCTTTGATATTCTTCCCCAAACATGTCAGTTCTACAAGGATGGCCCAGCTGAGGCATCTTCTGGCCTTAAGCTCAAGCTGGTCATTACCAGCTATCCTCCAAAAGACTCCAGTTACATCAAACCTTGTTTTCTCCTTATGAGTTTAGTTTTGAGGCCCTTGATGGCTCTTTTTCTTGAGCGACTGTCAATCAGATCATTCTCAATGGAGTCTTTGCGTCATAGGTAAAAAAGACAGAGAGCCTGAAAGGTCATGATAAGAACTCTGAATTAATTTGTTCAAGAAATGAGAGATTTCTTGTGAGTTTTAAAGAAAAAGGCCTGACATAATCTGATTTCTATTTTTGTTTTTAAAAAATCTATTATTTGGAAATAAAAGTGTGAAATCTGGGGTAGTGAAGGTTAAAATAGAAATAGAGAGGACAGTATAAGCAGTTGAGATAGTTCAGAACCAACACTCATCATTAGCTTTATCCCCATATGCAATACACAAAGGTTACACTGACATTGGTTATTTTATGCACATATGTATCGAGGCATGACAATCCCTCTTCCTCCTCCTTTTTGGCCCTCCCGTACCCTCTATCCTCCCTAACTCCCACTATCACACCCATTTGGTTTTATAGAATGCCTCTATTCTGTATTGCTCATGTTATAAGTACTATATAATATTTAACCTTGTGTGTTTGACTCATTTCATAGAGCAAGATGGTCTCAAGTTCCATCCATTTATCTACAAACGCTTCAAATCTCTCTGTCTTTATGGAAAAGGCATACTCCAGTGTGCTTCCCTCGTTGTGTCATTGGTCTGCTGGTGAACGTTTCAGTGTCTTCCACATTTCAGCTATTGCTAGTTGTGCTGCTATAAAGACGGGTGTAGATGCATCTTAACTATATGCTGCTCTTAACTCTTCTGAAAGGAGACATGGAAGTGGCATTGCTCCGTCCAGTGGAATGCTTACTTTCACCCATTCGAGGAATCCCCGTCCTGTCCTCGATCGTAGTTTTACCAGATTACAGCTGCACCGGCGACGCAAAGGGTTATCGTTAGTTTTTAATTCTTTTCTTTTTCCTTTTGAGAAAAGGCCTTGCTAAGTCACCATTGTGATTTGGATTGGAGTGTCCCCCAAAACCTCATATCTTAGGATATTATGGATTATCTATGGGACAACGTGCTGTTGGGAGATTGGGCCTGGTCTGAAGAGGTGGATTGCAGAGGTGTGGAGGGGACTTAAACTTGGAAGGAATACAGCACTGAGACTGGGCGCAGAGGGGCAGGTCACGGCATGGAGCCTGGAAGGATAGATGCGGCTTCCGGCCTTCCTCTGGGACTCGACTCGATGACTGCAGTTGACTTGGTTTCCTGTTTGTTATTCTGTGAGGAGCTGGCCCCACTGTGAGGTGATATCTAAGATGGCGCCAGCTAGAAGTCCCGGGGCGGCCACCTTGGGTGTTTACCAAGGAAGATGATTGGGCCAAGCCATCTCCCCCCCCGCCCCACCCCCCTTCCCCCTGTGGACTGTGTGTGATCCCAATACTATTGCTACAAGCGCCTGCGCCTGCCTGCATGGACATCCCACTGATTGGCTTAACACCTGCTTGTGTAGACACTACGTCAAATCACATGCTCTCCCCTCCTTGCCACGTTCTCCCTCTGCCCTATATAAGCTTCTGTACTTCCTGAATAAAGTGAGCTCCTGCTCTGACAGACTCCCAGCTGGGTCTGGTACTCTCGGGAGGAGGGGGCCCAGCCACGTGCTCACCTTTCCTCTCCCCCGGCCCTTGTGTGGTGGTGAGACCCCCACACCCCACCACTGCCTCTGCCATGTCCTTCCATGTTGCCAGTAGCCCATAAATGGACCGTGACCTTCTGAAACTGTGAGCTAAAATAAACTTGACAAAGTTAGGACAGGGTGTTTATGTTATCGCATGACACAAGAGCCTAATAAACCAAGAAAAAATAATATATTTCAGTGACTACACCATTATCACTTCAGATAGACACCACAATTGGATTTATCTGAACAATTTATACATGTGTGTGTGCATGTGTCTGTGAGTGCACTTGCATGTGTCTGCATGATCATATGATTTAATAAGTTTATTCAACTATGTAACATTTCACATATAGAGAGAGACTTGGAGATTATTAATAATTTCATCCTTGGGAGGAGTAGAACAACCCACAGAACAGATGCTTACCTAAATTTATAGCTGAAATCTCTTCTTTGAAACCTGAACTACTGACTTAACTAAATCATGGGATGCAGTTCTAAGGATAATCCGAAACACGATCAAAGGGATCGGAAAAGCAGACTTAGCAGAAAAAGAAGAAAGAGAACTCTATAAAGTGAAGAGATCAAGTTGAGGAAATGTACAGATGGTTGTGCTGTAGAAGAGGATAACATGAGCTTTCCAATCATTGAGTAGAAGAGGCGCAAGGAAATAGAGAGAACTCTCTTGCCAAGGGCATTGGTTAAATACTAAACTGTATCGTAAAAGTGGAGATCAAAATCTGGTTTTAGTTTACTGAGTATTTTAAGCAAATAAATAGCTACAAAGATGCTAAACTCCTCTTAGGCACTCAAAGCTTTTCTCCTAACTCCATTTTCTATCTTGCCCCATAGAGAACCGTGGGCGAGCATAGATTTTTTATGATTGCTGTGCAAATAGGAAGGCAGAGGAAAGATGGAGAACCGACACCCCCAGGTGATAGCTACACTGTTTAGCTATTGGAACACTCATACATTGCTGCTGGGAACATAAAATGACACACAAGTAACGGCACGACTCATTGGTTATCACAGAGATAAATACACACCAACACTGTTGTCTACAAGTTCTACACTTAGATATTCCCTCATGAGAAACAAAAATGTATGTCCACATACATGCCTGTGCAGAAACATTTATAGATGCTCTATTTATAGTGGATGGAAGCTGGAAATAATCCCAAAGTTTACAAATCTGTGAATTGCTAGGACCACTGTAATATATTCATGGAATAGAACACTACTCAGCAGAAAAAAAGGAATGGATATCAAAACATAGCATATATGAAATAAGCCAGAATAACAGAGGATGCAACCAAATAGCATATACTCTATAGTTGCACTTATGCTACATTCAGCGCTAGATAAAATCTGTGACGACAGAAATCAGAATAGACTTTGACTATTAGAAGTGAAGACTGATGAGCAGGGGAGGACGTTTTTGGTTGGTTAGAGTTATAAGCATGGGGATATGCACTTGTTAAAACTCATCAAAATGTGCACCTAAAATTGCTGCCTTTTATCTCATACAAGTTTTATTTCAACTCAAAATCAAACGAAATAATTAAAATGCTCCATTTTAGTTTGTCATCCTATTTAGAATTAAACTTCCTGCCCCTGGTCTCCAAGGCTCCGTGGGATCCAGGCGTGGGATGTATCCATCCTGCTCCTTAGCCTCATCCTCCCGCCAGTGTCTTCTGGCACACTCCCTTTGCCCTCTCGGTCGTCCCTACTGCTTTCCTATGCACGCGCTGCTGCACGGAGCCCTTCCACGGTCCGTCTTCCTGCCAGAAATCTGCCTCCTCCCTGCATTTGTCCAGCTCATTCCTCACCTATTTCCCATCTTTGATTAAATGTCCACTCAACTGAAGGGTACCCCTTACATACTTTCTCTTTCTAAAGTAGCAACACCTTTCCTAAGACACACACACACACACACACACACACACCCCTCATTCCCTCTTAGTATTTTTCCTTGCCAATGTACATATCAACTCCAGATTGATTGATCGGTTGGTTGTTGTACTTTTCCCCCTTGAGTGAGGAATTCTACAATCAAGACCTTAATGTGATTCACTGATGTATCCCCTACTGCCTGGAAAAATGTCTGTGTTGATATTAAATAATATTTCCTTACCGAGTGAGAGCCTGTTTCAAAAAATTAGTAATAAAATTTTCTGATTGACTGAACAGTTAAGCAGTGTTTGGATGACTGAATCATGTGAAAAGCTGCAAAAATCAGACAACATAATAGTCCAAATATTCCAATTAGCTATTGTTTCATTCAAATCTATGCAAAATTTCTTGCTGGGGAAAAAAAAAGAACTAAATCAAGCCAGAACACTTTTGCAACAAATCTGTGCTTTCGGTAGGGCTCTAGAGGCCTTGCCCATCTCCCCAATTCTTGAAGCGTTAGCTCTGACGGCTTGGCTGAGGGAAGAAAGGTGAGACATCAAGATGGCGTGTTTGTATTTCACCTGGAAGCTCAGCTGAGAGGGAGCATCAGTTTCTCCTCATGTTGGACACCCACGAATGACTTCTTCGTGACATGGTGGCGGGGATCCAATGGCAGGCATCCAATGACGTGATGTAGGAAGGTGAGGTGTGGCTTCTATGTGGTAATGCCATGTAAACAGTTGTAGGGCTCAGATTCAGTGGCGAGAAATGTAAGCCCCACCTCTTCAATGAATGAAGCCAGAGAATTTGGGGGCTTTTTTTTGTAGCCACCACACAAGATGATCTTTTGCATACGTTCCACCACCGTGGGAGTTATGATTCTGTGGTTGGCTTACTGCAGAGGTTTTCAAAAATCATGTGAGAAGTTACTTAACATTAAAGTCATAGGATAATAACCCCTGGCAAATAGCCTTAATATTAAGACTCTGATTAAGTATAATGCACTGTTTTTTATTTACTATTTCTCTTTTTTAAATGCAATAAACATTTTATATCATTCACAACATACCAGGCACTACCCTTTATGCCTAAGGATAAAACCTAAGTCAATTCTTGCACCAACCCCACAAGTTCTGTGTTGTTACACCCTCTCTAGAAACCGGGAAACTCAAGCATGAAGCGACTAAACTCTCTGACACTCACAGGACCAGTGAGTGTGGAGCCAGGAGTTTGACCTGTAATCAGATCTGAAAGCCAGCACCCCTCACTCCAGGGTCACATGTCACTGTTACTCTGCAGTCGTCCTGTAACATGTGTAATGTTGCTATTCACACTTGACAGGAAAAACACCTGAAGCTTAGAAAAGTCAAGTCATCTAACCCACGTCCTGTCAGTACTTTTCATGGTTTCTAATACTCATATCGCTGTCACAAGGCACAAACTGAAAAAGCTAATATTACATGGTCAGTATAGGTAGTAAAGTTAGAAAACATTGGATGGAGTTTAGATTCAAACTCAGCTGGATGTGGTGGCAAAACCAGGCTCTCCTCTATAGAGACAGGAAAGAAAAAAGGAAAAGTCAGAAAAGTTGAAATTAGTAACAGAAGAGAACATCCTCTTCCTCGCTGAACCCCTGGTTAACCTCTGAGAGGGCTGAGGCAGAGAGCCCCAGAGGGGCCGGGGAGACCCACGGCTGTTAGAAAAGGCTTCTGGAGCTATTGCTAGGTCATACATGCCAGCTCCATTTTTTTTCTCTCTTTCTCCTAAGGAAATAGTTTGCCTTTCCTTCCAGGGCTTGGCTTGTTTTTCACTGCAGCCTCCATCCTCAGTTCACCTGCTCGGGAAGGACAGGGAAGTGCCGAAAGTCAAAATCTCCCCAGGGACTCCCCGTGGCTTAGCCAATTAATTGTTGACCCTTTGGGAAAAGGGTAGTGAAGAAGAATGAGAAGCAAAGGAAGAGATGAGAAAAAGAAACCAACTAATCTCCCAAATCTGTCAGGGGTCTTCTAGACTTCTCCTATGAAGATGTCCCCCGTGGCCCATTTAGAGCCATTTACCAAATGTCTTGCAGGTTCCTTTGATTTTCACATCTGTTTTCCTCTTTCTTCCCTGCACAGCTCAATGCTTCCTGGATGCTTGGCCGTCAAGCCTTTGATCCTAGTGCCTCTGCTTAGCTGCATGCTCTAAGTTATGCCCCTCCCCACGCTAATTCTGGGCAACAATGAAACCTATACCCCCTCCTCCACCATCTTTATCGCAAGCCTCCCAACAAGGTGGCTGTAAGTCAGGCTAAGTCTCCCCGTGAGACTCAGAGAACCCACTAATCCCTTAATAGAAACAGGGTTCGGGTCACACACAGTCCTAGAGTTAGTATGCTAACCCTATAAACCAACAACGCTAAAAGTCAGAGAGCCAAAGAAATCAGTAACCTGAGCAGGTACACGGTGTAGTATGAGTTGTGAGTACCACCGGGTTAGGTAGAGAATTGTCTACATTATTTGTATCATCAGCATCGTGATCATTGCTTGATTTCTATCAACTCCAAATTTGGTATGACATTGATGTAAATTTCAGAAGACCTAAAAATTAGAAGGACAAACTAACTATTGTAAGACTCATTTGACCAGTATAGTAGGCACTCCCAGGCTAAATTTAGAAATTTTCCAAATAACAAAATCATGTCTTTCCTAATAAAATTAGAAAATATTCCAATTTTAAATGTTCTTAAATAACTTTGTTCAATTAATAAAGATGATTTTCAATGAACTTAACAATGTAATACAGCATGTCTGCAAAAATTTTTCAAATGAGTTTAAATGTTTCCAGGTGATATTTCCAGCCCATGCCATTTGCATTGCAATTGGTTTTTAATGATAAGTGAAGACAAAGGTGAGTGCTGCGTTACTTTGTAGGTTAATAATCATAAATTAATAATTCACAAATTATGAATAATTATGTTACTTTTTATTCATTGGGAAAATCTAAGTATTGTGTAAAACACTCTTCTAGAGAATAGGAATTACTTTTCTATTTATGGCTACTCACTGTTGTAAGAGTCCCAAAGGAAAACCGGTTTTATTACTGTTAACTTTTGATACTTAAGTGAAGTTTGCAATTTGAACTTTTTCCATGGCCAACATATGCTTTGAAGTCCATTTTAGTAACAAGTTCTCTCCAGGCTTCAGCGTGTTTCTGGTACTTATTCTCTGACCTAGCTTGCATAAAAGCGTAATTCAGTATCGTTCAGTTTGAATTCAACAACTAGCATTTTAAGCATCTCAGTTTTGATTTCACGTGTAAGAGACACTCAGATTATGCGCTATTCTGGATACTGAAGAATAAATCTTATTAATCCATCGCTTTAGAAGATGGCCATGGGAAATGCAGAAAATTGTTTGTATTTTTTTATGATTTCTTAGTAATCAAAGAAGAAATTGACATAACCTTTGCATTTAATAAAAGAGAGAGAGAGAGAACAATGTATTTTTGGCTGAAATAGTCAAAGCTTAAGAGACCACAGAACCAAGAAGTTTGGCATTAGAGCCGTGGCTTCTAAATCGGTCCATTGCTTTTAAACTGAATTATGTTCTAACCACATGGAAAGCAAGACAGGGAACGAAACTGGGTCAGGAGGCGTCAGCGAGGTCACTGAGGAGTAGCAGCTCTGCCACGGTCCGAATGTGGGCGCCTCCAACTCCACATTCGGGTCGAGGTCCTAACCACCGCGTGGAAGGTGCTAGGGGGCGAGGTCCGGGAGAGGTGATAGGTCATGGGTGCAGGACCTTCGGCAGCCGGATTAGCGCCCTTATAAGAGTCCCGGTGAGCTTCTGTGTCCCTTACGACGCTTGACACGCATGTGAAGGCAGCATCTATGAACCAGAAAACCAGACGCCCATACTGGAGTTTCCTGTCTTCAGATCGGTGAGAAGTAAATTTGCGGGTGTTTGTAAGCCGCAATGGATGGCATTTTGTTACCGCACTGAAGGAGACCGAGGTAGCTTCCTAGTTGGATTCTGGAGGCAACCGAGGAAGGGTAACACTGGCAGGAAGGAGAATGCCTTCCCGAGGCAGTGGTGACGCATTGGCTCAGGCAGACTTCCTCCCCGGGGCCAGCTAGCCTGGGCATTTCTTTGAAGCCGAGAGCTACGATTGTGGAGCCCAGGGTGGCCTGTCCTCGCCGGCCAGGCGCGGTCGGCTTTGCTGACTCCAGCCTGTGCTGCTGACGGTAGAGGGCGAAGGCCCCGGACTGCCTGTCCGGGAGGCTCATCCCTCTTCGGGAGTCCCCAGAGAGAACCGGCAGTGCAGTGTTCCGGGCCACGGAAAGCGACCCTCTTCTCGGGGACCAGATCAGTTCCCCTGGGAAGCCCGAGCATCGTTTCTTCTGCAAGCGTTTGTCGGTGGGACAGAGCCGATTGCCCTCCCGCCTGGCTCTCTCCTGTGCGCTGCCCTGGCCCCGGGAGCTCGGAGACTCCGCTGCGGGGCATCACTGCGCCTCCGCTCTTCCCTACTGCGTGGGTCCCAGTCGTGCCGGAGGCTGCGAGCTGCAGCCTACGCGTGGGGCCTAAGAAGCAAACGCCGTTTCCTGCCTGCCTCCAGTGAACCTATAAACCTCACAGCTGGTGTTTGCGCGGCGCTTACCTTCCAGGAAGCTCAGAGCAATTCCAGTGGCAGACTCTAATCCTTCCCCAAACCTTGGGGGGCACCGGGCATTAACATTATTCCCTTGAACTCCGGAGTGGAAGATGGAGGCAAGGGGCTTGTATATCACTAGGCTAATTACCCTCACGATCATTCTAATGGTATCAGCGAATATCACTAAGTTGTTAGAATGCCTATTCAGTTAACACTTACCCATCTACGTCTTGTTGCTGTACTGTAGTGTAGTTTCACGCGAGTTAAGTCATTTTCACACACCCTTTTTTTTTGATTCTGAGAATCATTCGGAGCTTTTGTTCAACAGATAACCTCCCTGATTCATGTCCTGGGCACGTTGATTCAGTGAATTTGCAGTGGGATCCAGAATATGTACCTTGTGTCGGTACTCCAGGTATATTTTTGTGATATGTAGCACTTCAAGCTATAATTAATTTTATAATTAGGACACTTTGGAAAACGGCTTCTTTCTTTTCATTTTTAGGTTACCCCTGTGGTTGTAAGTGTGCATCTTTGCCGAAAAGGAACATGTAAGCAATCAGTACATCATTATAAAAGGATCAGATATGAAATCTCAGTTGATTCAACTTTAATTCCCACAGACAGGAGGTGGAAGCTGATTAGTTCATGCTTTCTCATTGAAATAATTAGACCCAAGCCACGCCTCTGATATTTTAGCTGTATGTACAACATCCACTTAGACTTTTGCTATCAGATAGTGCTGTGAGAACTGTCCTCTCCGCTAAAGACTATGCAAAATAGACCGTTTCTTTTTTCCAAAAATATAGGAAGTTCAATACCATCTGCAAGATTAAGCTTAGCTTACTAGCTTCCCCTTGGACTTCGACTGGAAAAATGAATCCTTAGGGATGACGATTGCAACCATGGAAACTAGAGAACTTGAGATCTTCATCAAAAATGAAATTCTTACTTTGGCTGCCATCATAAACAATAGCACTCTCTCACAGGTCTGTAACTCACCTTTCAAGATTGCCTTGCCCAAGTAATTCTGTTGACGTTCCCTTTCTCATTGCTGTGAAAAATACCCAACACCCACAATTTAAGAGAGGAAAGATTTATTTAGCTCACAGTTTCAGAGGGTCTCACACATGGTCATTCGTGGGACAGCAGGCAACTGTGGCGGTGCCTGGCAGAGACGGTCTGGAGAGCTGCTCACTCCACCGCAGACAGAAGCCAAGTGAGTCTGGAGCAAAGCTGAGGAGAGTTCCCGAGCAGAAACTGCAAAGATATTTCTTCTTCCTTTCTTTACTTAGCTCGGACTGGCAGCCCCGACACCCACAGCCAGGGTGGGTGCCCCTCTTCCATTTCCTTGCTGGCAAGCCAATCATGACCCCTGAAAGCTCTGCCCTGGGCAACCCCCATCTCAACAAGTTGACACAATTTCTCCAGGTCAAACCCCAAACATTCACCCCTTCCATCCAAGCTACATGAAGTTTTGGGGGGACGCTCAAGGTCCAAACTGTAGCAGTAATTACAGAAAATAAAATCACCTTAGATTTGCTTTTGGCTTGAGGAAATCTGTACTACTTCTAATAATTCATGTTGTACCTGGATTAATAGCATGAGTTAAATCAGAGGTAACATCATAGGAAATTGGACTCAGAAATCAGTAGAATTTGCTTTCTTACTCAATAAGACATAGTGATTATTATTTAAAAGTGCCAATCAATTCTTCTAATAATATTTTACTATATTTGTTTTCTGCGCAATCATTCAACATGTATTTCTAGTCTTAAATAGGACTGTGATCCATCTCAGTCAGTACTTAACCAAACACTTACACAGAGAAGGGAAGCATGCACCTTACCACTTGGTTTGAATAGTTATCTCTGAAAAAGTATTGTATCTTCAACAAGATTCAACATTGTGGTAAAAAATCTGGATAGCTTTCAATGTCTCCCCTGAAACTTCGCCCGAGTGACGTGCAGGGTTTCTGTGCTGGAATTCTGGTTCTGAACTTCCCAGCCGGTCCCGCACACACCGCTTGGCTTTCTGCGTGTCACCTCGGCTTAGAGACAGCTGTGCTCTCATTCCCTCCCAGTCTGAGCAACCTGACCAGCGTCAGCAGTCCAGTTTCTCTGGCCCTGGCCGATGACCAGCTGATGATGTCAGTCCTGACTTTCACTGGGGACCAATCTTCCCCGAGACCGTAGCTCACCTGCCTCCTCTTCCAAGAAATTAGGCAGCCTTCTTTTGTCTTCTTCTACCCAGTTCTGCCAGTGATGCAGCCTTTCCTCAACTCCCAGCTGAATAAGCCATGCTTACCAAATAAAAGTCCCATTCACCTCATTATCAGAGCCTTAACCGGGACTTGCCAGCCAAGGAGAAGGTCACAGGGACAATAAACTTTAACTTCAAACTCTCCTGCTTCTGGTCATTTTTTTTTTTAATTTCACTTGGGTCTTTCTTTGACCTAACAGAAGGAGGAAGACCTATTAGAATAGTTGAAAAATTGCTTCCCACACTTCTAGAAGATATTGTTCTATAACCTGGTATGACCATTGGAGAAAATATGTCAACTTGAGGCAATCGGGAACTGCACCTGAATTAGGGTTTAGGAACCACACCTGGATTAGGAAGCAGCCTGGATTAGGGTATGAGTGATTTGTGGGCCAGAAAATGAGGGAAGGACACCCACCCGGATGTGGGAGGCCCAACTGGGAGCTTGAGCTGTGTAACAGGAAGAAAGAAGTTTGTTCCAGCTTCTTCCTCTGAGGAGGGCCTGGACTTGGTGGGACTCGGCTTCCTGTTTGTGACGTCCTGAGGAGCTGCCCCCGCCTCTGCCTCTGCCGTGCACTTCCATGGCTGCCGGCCACTCCAGAGAGGACGGTGACCTGAAACTGGGAGCTGAAGTAAACCTTTCCTCCCCTAAATTTGTGGGTGTCCGGTATTGAGTCACAGCAAGGAAAAAATAACTAAGACACCTGGATAGCAAATACTACTTGAACAAGGTTTAAGCTTACTTTATTTATGAGTAAGAGTTCTACAGTACAGCTATAGAAATATTAGAATGGCTTTAAAACACATTTAAAAATTGAATCAAATGAAAGACAACTGTTTTAGTTGGCTCTATAAGCAAACTAGTTAATGCCAAAATCTTGCTTCTGCAAGTCAGTCAGGAATGGATTCGTTCGTTAAGCATGACTATGAGTGATGTACAATTAACAATAGCCACCCTCGTGTAAGCAAACTTTTATAGTTTACGGCAATCTAGTCATGACTCCAAGACTCTATCAGTTCCTCAACTTCATCCTTAAAAACCCTTATGTAAGATCAACACTCTTCCTTGTAGAGAGAGGCTATGACTGAACTGCGTGGATCTACTTTACTTAACCATGAAATAAATTCAGCTTGTATTGCTTGTTTCACCATTTTCAGTGGTATGTTCACCTCTTGAGGAGAGAAAGAAAAAGACAGGAAGGATATTCCAGTGACGGGTGAACACGTAAGCAAGAACGAAAAAGTACAAAATAATCAGTATTTGGTGACTCATGGATTCAAATTCCTTGTAGTGGCTACTTAGAATTTAAAATACCAACTGAAGGATACAATTTGAACTTCAGACACCCATATAAAAATTCATATCTTATCTCCTAGGTGTTAAATATTCACTGAATATTTAAAGATGAAGGTATAATTCACTGTGAGTTTAAGAGAAAATGTAGTGTTAGAGTTAACATGGCCATAATATACATAGTCGATAACTATGTAAGAAGTATATCCTACTATATTTATTGAATCTGATAGCTAATTGAATGGGAAGAGTAAGGAAATTAAAATCAAGGATGAGATTTCTGACTTTAGTGATTTGAATCGAACTAAGGAAGAAAAACAGGAAGAGATAAATAAATGTTTAGAAAATCAGGTTACTATCAAGAGCTGATAGTGCAAGAGATGTTTTGCACACTTGCCAATGCAGAGATATTTCTATGTGTAGATCACCTTGATAGACACCCATATCACGAAAGCCAGCCTACAGCAAGAGATGGAAGCGTAAGCCTTCTGCATTCTCATTCCGGTCTTCTCACGCCGGGTTTCTCTCGTGCCAGCACTCAGTGGCGTTCCCGCACTCTTCCGACAGATCTCTTTGCATTTCTGGTGATCCCTCACTTCCAGGCCACACACCAGGGGAGCAATCTGGGCTCTGGACTCTAAACAGATCTGCTTCATGAGTATTTAGTGAATGCAAAAGAGGATTTTTACATTTTTATTTGTTCATGGAAAGGTTGCTCTGGTATTTAGTGTTTACTGATTACAACGGGATTCACAAATAGGCTCATCAAAGTTTTCCTGGGATACAAGTTGGGAGTGTTATTTGGAGATCTGGCATTCACATATTGAGCAGATGAGGCAGTAGCTTATAGAAGCAGCCAGTGAAAACGTGGCAGAAATGTGACCAGGACACGCACTAGATAGCTGTGCTTGGGTGGTGTTCCATTCATCTACTGTCCCCGCATCTCTTTCAACTCCACGCAACACGCACATGCCCAACACGCTGGCGTGCACACATGCACATATATTTGCATTACTGCCATGGTGGAGCTAATGAAATGGCTGGCAAACAATTGCTCCTGTTTCCACTCATTTGACAGAAACACAGTTATGAAGTGGTAAATGTGAATGACATTCACTTCTTTACTGACTCATATGTCACGTGGTATCAGTGGAAACTCAGTAGTATCAACTGTATCAAACAGCTTATTGTACTTTTTAAGGTCAGGGTCAGGCTTCTAAGTGTCTTAAATAATGCTTATAAGTACCTATTTATCTCCATTTACAGACACAGAAATGGAATATTAAAAAAATGTAACAGGTATGCATAGACAATTCCAGCTAGATTTAATGTAGTTTTTCCACCTTGGAGCTTAATCTTCTACCACAGCATTCTGTTACTTACTCAACTGTGTCAGACAAAATTCCACCACTATAACAAAAACCTATGGTAACCAACTTATCCGAAGGAACATGATTTCGGGTCACAGTTGTGGAGGCTCCAGTCTATGGTCATGTGGCCCTGCTGCTTCGGGGCCTGTGGTGAGGACCCTGCAACATGGCAGCAAGCGCAGAGAGCAAAACAACTGCTCACCTGATGATGAAAAAGGGAAAGAGATGGGGGAGGGCCAAGATCTCTCCCCTCGGCCTTGCCGTAAAAGGGCTCTATAACCACCCAAAAGATAATGCTACTCTGTGAAGCAAGCCTCCTCTCTGGGGGAAATTTAGTACTCAAGCTGTAGCACAAATATAAACCTAAGAGCTAATTTTAAAGTTGACCATGGGCTGGAGGAATACCTCAGCAGTTAAACGCTTGCCGAGCAAGCACAGGGCCCTGGGTTCAATTCCTCAACCCACATAAGCTGGGCGTGGTGGCACACACCTGTAATCCAAGCACATGGGAGACTGAGGCAGGAGGATTGCTGTGTGTTCAAGGCCAGCCTGAGCTACATAGTGAATTTGGAACCAGTCTGGACTGCAGAGAGAAACCATGTCTCAAAAAGAATTTTAAATTAAATAACTAAATAAATTTTTTTAAAGCACAGGACCGATCCAAATATTCTTTCTAATTTTCAAGCATCACACTGCCCCCTCTTAGTCACTGTAAATTAGTCTTTTCATTTTCACTACGTGTGTTATGGTTTGGATAGGGAATGCCCCCTGAAGCCTCATACATTTCTAAGGTATTAGGTAATGGAACTGATCGGATCAACTGAGTTAGGCCATGATTATTTCGTGTGTTATCACTAGTCCCTGTTGGAAGGAGCAGGTCACAGGTCACTATGGTGTAGCCTGGAAAGACATATTCTATCCCCAGGCTGTGCCTTCTCTCATGCTGTTTCCTGTTGCTCTTCACTGAGAACCTCCTAAGTCTCAGCCTTCCTCAGCCCTCTGCCAGGCAACCCTGAGCGGACTGAGCCTCCGAACTTTGACCTACAATGAGTGAATCTTTTCACCCTTAAGTTGTAGACGACGGGAATTGTGTTTGAACAATAAGAGATTAACTAAGAGAACATGCAAATAACTGATTACATATGACTTAAATTACAGCCTAATTTGGTACCTCCTCTACCCAGACATAAGAACAACTTGAGCTAGCAATCTTGATTTTGAAATGCAGTGGTCTGATTCAACTCCTGGTTTTCTACTTTTTGTGTATATATTAAACAGGCTGTTTTACTTTTCCGTGCCTCAGTCTCCCCCTTCTGTAAGGGCGGGTCAGTGAAGTCCACTCACAAAAGCTCACGTCCATGTCCACGCAAGAGCACCGTCAGTATGCGTCACTCATCTGTCCTCTGATGTTCGAGAAAAGACAGATGTACTCATCAGTTGAGCAACCTCGACCCTCGCCAGAGTCCGAAGAAAAATCATTTCTGAGACCCCAACTCCTCTCTTTGTGACTTCCTTTGTTTCTCAAACATGTGCCAAGTATTCTTTCTAATTTCGTTATACATACCAATATTAAAATACCTGTTGAGGGGAGAGTTTTGCATATAACATTTAGGCAAAGACTTCACGCTCGTAGAATGTAGACCCAAACAGTGCAAAAACAATGTGTGTTCCTTTCGATCTTACCTGTCTGGCCAAGGCGTCCTTCCCTGGCATACTGATACCAGCATGTAGCATGGTGCTGATGGTGAGGAAACATAAAACTATTATTAGTCAGAAAATTTTCTCCATGAAGAACAGGGAATTATAAATAAAATGGTGTCATTGGAGAGACGTTTGAGTGACAGCCCGTCCAGAGGGAGTAGAGCTGAGCTTCCGTCTGGGAATATGGCTGGAATGTGAGCTAGGGGGCAAGGTCCGGCTTGGATTCCCCTCTGGATTTGCTCTATGGTCTCCGGCCTTATCACGGCCCGGCACTGGTCGCTGTCTTTCAGCTCCAGGAGTTGTGTCAGTGAATTAAGCCAAATGAGATCCCGTAAAGGGAGGAGCTGAGCCGGGTGAAAGTTCAGTCACACGGCCTGCTTCATCCTGGGCCTGTACCCTGGGCATTCTCACATCATTACGAGGTCAAGCTGTATCTTCTAGGGCTTGATGTCAAAACTGCAGTAAATATTTTTGGAGAGTTTAAGACCATCCTCTGGAATATTTTTGAGCTATAGTGCTCTGAGGAACTTGACCTGAGCCTTTGCTTTATGTTCAGCACGGAATTCTATTTAGGCCTGTTGTTTCATTTTCGCACTTATAGTTCAAGACTATGAGTCTGAAAGAATGCTCTCTGTCTTCCCTGAGGTCTAGACTGAAGTCTTTCCTTAGGGGCTTTTCTCAGGCAGGATTTAAACAGCAAAAACAGCAATAACTTTCAAGAAGATAAAGCAAGAGAAGTTAGGTCTTTAATTATTTGCTAAACACAAGCACTAAAAACTGCCATCTGCCATCCCTTTTCTTGTTTTGGCGAGGGGTGCAGTGGGTCCAGATCCTTTCCATATACACTCGAGACTTTGGCAGAACTGTTCCCACAGTTTCTTCTTTCACACGGACTGTTCTTCAGCAGGGATCTCACGGGATCTCGCTGAGATTTTACCACTCAAGGCCGGAGCAATGCGTAGTTACAGTCTTCATTAGTAGTCTAACAGTGTCATCTCGTCCTAGCTCCCCTTGAGAACTTAAATTCGAGTTGCAGAGTGTGTTTGGAGATCCCATTATGTTCCCAAGCGATTCACCCCACCTCGCCCTTCCGTCCTTCTGTCTACTTTCCTATACTTCTCATTTCCTTCTTTTTCCTCCATCCTCTTAGGTCACCAGACTAAGACAGTGGGCTTACTCCAAGCAATACTCTTTGCTTATTTCAAAGAATATTAGGTGTAGAGAATTAAAAGACTCTGGTTTTGAATCCAGCTCTACCACATACAAGAAGTGTGATCACAGGGAAGACATCTTATTCCAGACTCCCATGCCTGCGTCCCTGGGATAACAATGACGCCTGCCAGCTCCATTGTAGGCACCTCCTGGAACACTCCAGGCAAGTCCAGGCAAACATGGCAGGGTACGGTCATACATACGTTTGTCTCCGTGTTAACTAGAAAAATACCTCAAACTTGCAAAATCTCAGAATGCTCTGTACAATGAAACCAGTTACAGCCCTCTTGCCTTCTCCATGGTTAATTACGGGAACTAAGAGATAGAATGTATTTAAAAGAACTGCCCAAGTTAGAAACCACAGAATAGCACGAAGTGTCACTTTCCCATGGGTGCTTCTTCCTAAAGGGAAGAGGACAGCTCGGGCCAGCCCGTGTGTTGCTGGTGGAGGATGGAGTCAGATGCAAGTGGCGCGCACTTGTCCCTGTTCCTTCTTCCCTCTTCTCCCTCGGGATGGAATGCTATGTTGAAAGACTCCCCTTCTCTGACATGATTTCTTTCTGCACTACAGGCTTTTCTCCAGAATGAATGATGACAATGCCACATCTTCGATGAGGCAGAACACCAACACTAAATTGTGTCATCGCCTTTCTCTGGCTGTAAAGTAGCGTGTGGTGGGCCGAGGATCCCAGGGAGGGAATGGCCACCCTGGTGAGCCGCGCTGACCCAGCCTGTCAAATCCATTGCTCGGATCCCTGGGCAGCCATTTAATATTATTACTTTCTCTCCTTTTCTCGGAACTGTACTTCCTCCTGTCTCCACATGAAACATTGAAAGGTGAGTGAACTGGGAGAATGCTGGGAATCTGAAGGGTTCAAAACAAGAGTGAAAGCTCACAATGACAGCTCACACTTTCAGAACACCTTGTATTTCATAAACCACTTTAAAATGTCTTGGTACTACAGTGTTTACTCATTACATAAAGTCATGTAAATTACCATTGTAAGCCTCAAGTTCTCATCTATAAAATAAGGGTAATACCTTCTTTACAGAGTTGTGAAGATTGAAAATTAATATGTAAGCAGCCAAAAAGGGTATCTAGAGCTCATTCCTTCGTCTACTAAGCAACGCTCATGGAAGATCCGCTGCGTCCTAAATGCCAAGCTGGCCAAGAGTCACCGGCCTGCAAACAAGAGGCAGCTTTCACCCTGTCCGCACACCCTCATGGCGTAGGGTAAGTGCACACTCACACACACAGAACGGGTGATGATCTCTTTAGAAGTGAGAATTGAAAAGAATGATGTTCAAGAGAAATTATGTGTGCATAATTTATTTTCACTAGGAAATCAAATGGTTTTGCAAGCAGAGTGGGTAAAGGCAAAAACCACGCTGAAGTTCTGCATATGTCAGCTGTAAGAATTGAACTTCTGAAAGCCGAGATAGGGACCACTGAGGACCGACAGGCTGGGGCATACAGTAGGTCATCTCTCCAGTCACGCTCAAAGATCTCTGTTTCTTGATATATCAATTTTCCCTGAGTGAGAGTTATATATATATATATATATATATATATATATATATATATATATAGAGAGAGAGAGAGAGAGAGAGAGAGAGAGAGAGAGAGAGAGAGAAGTGCTGGGATGTCATTTTTAAGGTTAAGTGGCGACAAGATTTCGTCTCTCGTTCTGTCCACCAGCCCCCACTGCTTCGCTCTCTGGGCGGAGCCAACTGTCATCTTTTGAGGAGTCTAACGGAGAGACCTACATGCCGAGGAACTGTCTCCTGGCGGAAACAAAGAAAGCCCTGAGTCCCCACTCACGTGAGAGCTTGGGAGTGAATATTCTGAGATTTACCAAAGTTGTGGACTTGTGAGCAGATCTTTCTCAAGTGGTAAGATGATTGTGGTCTCTGCCTTGTTATTAATCTTGAGAGACCATGAAGAAGCTCTATCCTTATATCTGACTCAAAGAAGATATGAGACAATAGATGTGTTAATCCATTATGTCTTGGATTCATTATGAAGAAAATATCTTACGAGATAATTAGTAGAGAATAGTAGTCCATTTTGAATTCATTTGGGAAATTTTAGTTCGAGATGCATAGGGCACCCTCGAGTGTTCATTCGACAGCATGGAATGTGTGCATGGAATTATTTCTCCAAGAGTAGCCATGACAGCAGGAGCTAGACAGGGAAAGAGGGCAAGGAAGTGGAAGGTGGGGGGAACCTCACATCAAGAGTTTGAGCAAATGGAAAAATACCATGCCAGCTTCTTCTGAGGAGAAGATAAAACGTTCAAGGAAAGTCCTGCTACTGCCAAGGCTAAACCCAGAGATTCACAATGAACTCCATCTCTAGTCGTTTAAATTTTATGTTTTGTTTTGAAGTTACGGATTTTCCCAGGCTGGACTCAAAATTGTGATTTTTCTACAGTGCTGGGACTAAAGGTGTCTACCACCACTTCCATGGTGGTTTCTTTTGTAGAGGTATGATTCAAGTAAAAATAGTTTCAATGAATCCATGAGAGAAGAGAATATTTAGGTTGAAAGTAGAGTTACAAGAGAAAAAGAATATAAAGAAAAAATAATGAAATAAGAATCTATCGGTGGAACAAGAAGGGGTAGTCATAACAACCAGTAGAAACATTAAAAACAGCCAAAGGGAAACACATAAATTTTCTATTATGATGCAGCTAATTACCAGGGATGTAGCAGCTTGAAACATTTATTATAGTGCAGTTTCTGCGAGTTAAGAGTCCAGGCATGGTCTAACTTGGTCTTTCTCTCAGGTTCTCACAAGCCTGCAATCAAGGTGTCAGCTTGGATACATTCCTTTCTGATCCTGCTTCACGCTCACATGGTCGTTGGCAGAATTGGGTTGTTACGGTTGTGGGACTAAGCCAGGGACTGCTTTCAGCCTCTTGAAGTCACATGCTATTCCTAGAAATATGACTGTATCATAAACACACCCAAACTATGACAGCTTCCTTCTTCAAAGTTAGCAGGAAAATCTCTGCCTCCATTCTGCCAAGATACAATCGCACACAGGAGAGAGCATTTCCCATTACCTTTGCTGTAGTTTATCGGCTAGAAACACGACATGGATTCTACCTATATTCAAGGACAGGGTATTGTACAAGCGTGTGAACCATCAGGTATCATCTTAGGGCGTGTCCACTGGAAAAAGGATGGACAGGCGAAAGTACAGATAACTCATTTGCTTGGGAAGTGGCTGGGAGTACTTCTCTTTTTCCAAAGAGCAACTCATGATAGCAGTGTAGGCAGTCCATTTTCTCGGGCATGCAGTTGGCAAGGCGCTCACAAGGCATCATTCTTTTGTCTTAATGACTTCTCCTGGCACTGCCTTTGTTTCCTAGGGACGTACTTTCCTCAGATCCACATCAAGGAGTGGGCCCACTAGTGAATTTTTGAAGAGGCCTGTGTTTTAACAGGGAGTTGTTCACAGATATGCAAATTTTTGACTTGGCCTGTCCGATTGTAGCAGATTCTCTAAAGAGTTGCCATGTGGTATAACATAAAAATGAGAAGTCCAAGAGTCAAGCTAACACAGCAGCAAGCTACCCCGTGGCTAAGTGTTGTGGTTTGAATCGGAAGTGTCCCCCAGAAGCCTCATGTGTTTTAATGAGGTAGGTTACCTAGGGAGGAGCTGCGTTCTTTTGGGAGGTGGGGCCTGGCTGGAAAGCACAGACGCCTGGGGCTGAACCCAGAAGGGTGGGTCACTGGGCTGGACCTGGAAGAGTCCTGCCTCCTCCTCGCGGTGGCCTCCTTTCTGCAGTGCGGTAAGGAGCTGCCTTCACGTCCAGCCCTGCCATAGGCTTCTCCCACTATTAGTCACCCATGAGTTGACTGTGACCGTCTGAAACTGTGAGCTAAAACAAATCTTTGCTTCCTTACGTTTTCAATGTCTGGTATTTAGTCACAACAATGAAAAGGGAATTAAGACCCGTGGCAACACATCATCTGACATTGGCTCAAGTTCACATGTATAAGATAGTGTCCTTGAAGCACGTGGCTGGTTTTAAGTAACGATTCTCAAACCTTAAAAACTTACAGGTTATTTAGAATTTTTGGTAGACACAAAAACAAGAGTGTTTTCTACCAGTTCCGGACAATAAAGATTTCTGGAACAACCTAGTGATTCATCTTTATATATTTGAGAACTCAGAGTTGTTGTTGCCTTCATTATAGAAGGGCATAAATTCTGTAAATTCTAAGAATTCCATGAAAAAAGTTTTATTATTTTTAATTTCTCAAAATAAGCCTGAAAATCATCTATCTAACTTACCTCCAGGGTCTAGATCTGGCTTTCTTTTAGTTAATGGGACACAACAACCTACACAGATTTAAAACAAGGGCTCTGAGTCTGAGTCATTTTTGAGTTGACTCCACCACTAGGAAATCTGTAGGAAACTACTTGCTTTTCTCAGACTCAGTTTCCTTAGGTAGGTGATAACAGAACTCCCCGTAGGAACGGTGTGAAGGTTTATTCTGAGTGTCGAGTGTTACGGTTAACTTCTCCGAGTCTTTCTTCTTGCAGTGTAGCTCCTTGACGTGCTAAATAGAATCAAATCCTCAAAGTGATGGCTCCTGGAAACGCATTGAGAGGCTCAATCAAGTTCCAGTGTGCCAAGTAGTAAAAGAAGCAAGCCCAGGTCCTTGATCGCAGCCCCACGCTATGCGAGAGAGAGAGGGCCAAGTGCACCTGCAACCATGAATAATAAGGTGGTAAAGCATACCACCTGACCAGCGACTCACATTAACACTGCAGTTGCACAGCTTGGACTCCTGGTCAACCTCATGCTGTCAACATTCTGAATAATTCTTTGTTATATGGGGCTGATCTGAACCTTATAGGATGTTTTAACAATGTCTCGGGCCCCTACCCACTGGATGTCAGTTGAATCACACTTTCTCACTGAGCAAAAAACATCTTCAGACATTGACAAATTTGTTCTGTGGCCTCAATATCATCCGTGGCTCAGAATTTTTGCACTAAGGTAAACTCTGGACCAAAGAATGCTGAGCTGATAGAATAAGGCTGTTGCCAAATGATGCCCATAATCTTCGATCTCCAACATGATTATACCAAGGGACAGGCTGTACTTCCATAATCACAGTTTAGAAATCCCACAAAGCATGAGTCAAGGGTTCTGCAGTAAATGAGACAAAAACCTCCTAGAAAATTGAGTTTCTGGTCTCTAGGATCTATAAGTCTTACCTTGTGAGGAAAAAGGTTCTTTGCAAATATGATGGATTTTCAGACGGAGAGATTAACCTGGATATTCTGAGTGGAACATAAATGAAGTCGTGAGTGCCCTCATAAAAGCAAGGAGAGAGACTGAAGAACAGAATAGGAGGCAGACACCCAGAGGAGAAGACATCGTGACCGTGGAGGCAGAGACTAGACTGATGCCACTGTCAGCCATGAGACCCAGGAGAGAACACAACTGGCCCTATTTCTGGCTGGGGGTGAAAATGATAAGGAAGAGGAGGTAAGATGACACAAGAGTAAGTAAATGACAAAACAAAACCAGAATTTAGAAACGAAAACAAACCTGTTCACAAAAGCTACATAAAAATGCTCCAGAGAAAACATTTCTTTTTGGGGTAATAATGCAGGTCCCTCTAGAATTCCTTTTTCCACCATCATTTATTATGAACTCAAATGAGATTCATATTCATAGACCCCCACATGTGTAGATTACACCAATCACATTTGAAAATAGTTAGAATAGTCCAACTACATCTGTACTGAGCATGTGCAGGCATTTTTTTCTAACAACTATTCTCTAAACAATACTAACAATTATTTACATAGCATTTAGTTGTACTCAGTATTATGGGTAATATAGATATGATTTAATATATGAGGGAGGATGCAAATCTATGCCATTTTTTACAAAAGGACTTGTGCATTCGGATAGCTACTGGAGGTCTTAGAATCAATCCCCTGTAATACAACTTCAGTCTAAGTTGAGTATTTTTTTAGTGTTGGGACCTAAACCCGTGACACTGTGCGTATTAGGCAAGCTCGTCACTGCCTGCTGTATCTTCAGCCTCAGATTTTTTTTTTTTTTTTAAGAAAAGAGCCTTTCAGTCTGGGTGCTGGGGATGAATTGGAAACCTGGTGACCAAATAGGAAGACACTTAAATTGTCTAAGAGGAAGATATCAGAGACCGTGATGAGAAGGTTGCAGAAACCTCACTTCTCGCCTTCTCTTCAGGCCTCTCTGCTAAGAGTTTAGTCAGTCTGCCTCTTCGGGGTTGCTGGAGGAAAAGGCTATCTTCCTTAACCTGCTTCTGAGGAAACTATTTGCAGGACCTTCATAGTATTTCAGATCCTGCAGGGCAGGCCTGCACGGCCTGTCGGGGGACAGTGTCTGTGTGTGTTCTGGAAGCTGCTGTCTTCAAATCCAGATGGCCCATGATGTCACTGGGAAAAAACCCGAAACATACTACAAGGAAAAAGATGTTTTATGGCTGCCTGAATAATGTTCCCACACGTGGGGCTCGAGGTGGGGAGAGAAAGACTTTCCTACCCCTCTCACCCCTCCCCAACTGTCACCTTGGGATGCAGGGAAAGAAAAGGGTGAGGGAGAGGGTGGGGGAAGGAATTGGCAAGAGATGATAAATAAAGCAGAAGGGGAAAGAGAATTAAAAGTTAACATTGTGTTTTTAAAAGGGCCTCTGTGTCTCATGAAAAGATACAGAACGCACGGGAATATAACTACGTGTTTATGTAGGCAACCCTTCTACTAGACTGTGAGATCAAACTCCCTGCCTTCCTTATCCTTGTAATCTCTAGACTGTAAAGTGTGCGTAGATTGTAAAATGTAACTTTCTGTGGTGATTGAAATGTTCCATATCTTGATAGTGGTTGACGATATATGTACGTATATAAGTGTAAACACATATACATATATACATATGTACATATATGTATATATATATTTAACATACTTGAACTATACCCATAAAACCTCTATACCTTACTGCATGCAAGTTGTTTTTTAAAAAAGTTTAAACAATATCAAAAAGAATAGTTGAGAAAGAAAAAAAGGGCCAACCAAGACAAACATATAGGTTGTTTTATGTTGATAAAAATTATTGATCCAGTTTTTAAAAAATATCGATCAATCTGTGAACAGTAACTTACAACTTGGTGGGAAGGTTCCAGAATATATTAATACTCATAAAAATTTTACAGGATTATGTAGTGAAGAATTATCCAAATTAAAATATTAATTTTTCTAGCAGAGAGTAGGCATGTTCAGATAAAACGACACAGTGAATGTCAGGCAAAGTGAGTGAAAAAATTATAAAACAGACTTTGTTGACATATATCATTGTAATAGTTTAGACTATCAGGATAAAGAGATTATTTTTAAAACTTTCAAAAGACAGAGCCATTTGTACTATAAAAAAGACCAAAAAGAAGAGGATTGGGGTTTTCAAAAGCAAAGCTGATAGTTACAAGAGAGGAAAATTGCTCAACAATCTGCATGCAAATAATTGTCATCCCAGAATTCTACATGAAGACAAAATTTCAATCAAGTTATTAAGATAAAATAAATAGTGAGTTTGGCAAGTTCTCAAAAATGATAGAATGGTGGCTGAGATGGCATGACAGCTTGTCACAGTTTGTCATGGCCTCTCAGAAATGGATAGCTTGTCTTCACACTGTCGTGTCTCTTGATAGTGACTTTTGTAGAGCTTACGGATCAAGATATTAACTTGAGTGTTGAATCAAAAGAAGTGCTTGTCATACCTAAGGTCAAGCAGATTTTGATGTTAACCCCTTACCGTTTTATAAGCTTGTATTTCCCATTTGGTTCTATGATCATTTTTGAGTGAATTTTGTGAAGTGTTTAAGGTTTGTGACTAGATTTTTGTGTGTGTTTAGATGTCCAACGGTCTCAGCATCACTTCTTGAAATTCTACAATTGTTCCATTGTTCTTGCGAAGTGCTTTATTATAAGTTGACTGTGTTTACCTGGATCTATTTTTTTTTGGTCTCTATCCTGGTGCTTTAACCTATTTTTCTGTTCTTTTGCTAACATTGCATTATCTTCATGAATGTAGCTTCATATTTAGGTCTGAGTAATGTCATTCTTTCAACTTTGTTAATTAATATAGAATTGGTTATTTACAATTTTTGGCTTCTTTGTGTAGGCTCAAGTCTCACTTTGTTGATTCCCATAAAATAACATTCTCTGGTATTTTTATTCAAATTGTGTGAAATTTCATAGATTAAATTGAGAAGAAGTAATGTCTTGAGAGTAGTAAGTCTTCATATCCACAGAGAATTTTTTTCCATTTTTCTCCTTTCTTTTCCTTTTCTATTTTTCTTTTTTAATGCTAGAGATTGTTCTAAGCTACATTTTCAGTCACTCACACACACACGCACATACGTTTTTGAGACAGTTTTGCAAAGGGTCTTGCTAAGTCACTGCATTGCCTATCCTGGGCTCAAACACATAATTATCTTGTCTCAACCTCCCTCGGCTTTAGAATTAAAGGCATGTGACATCATGTTCACTTTATTCCTCACGGCTCTGACCACTGGAGGAAACACCCAGGGTAGAGTTTACAGGTATGTGTGAATGACTTTTGGACCAGCAAATGAGAGAACACTCACCCCGGATGGAGGTAGCCCAAATGGGAGCTTGAACTAAATAAAAAGGAAGAAGGAAGAAAGATTGCTACAGCTTCTCCTGGGTAAGCTCTGGCCTTCAGGACTGTCTCTGGACAGCTACCGCTCCTGTCTAAGCACAGCAGATATTCATGCAGATATCCTTTAGTCTCCAGTCTCGTCATTGCTTTTTGAGCAACTACAACTCCACCAGACTTACACCTGCTATCCAGCCCTTTGGGACTGGTAGTCCTCTATCTCACATCTGAAACGCCTCAGAACCTTCCAGCTTTCACAGGTGCAGGCCGCCATTTTGGGCTCTCTCCCTTGATTTGTAAGCCTTCCAAATAAATTTCCTGTATTTATAATTTCTGTTAATCCTGCCTCTCTAAGAATTCCAACAAATAATGCAAGGCTTAAGGTATCATTCATTAGAGTCTTCCATTTTTCCATATATATATATAACTTCTAAACCTCCTTTATCTCATTTTTAATTGTAATTGCTAATGTGATATGTTTCTGATTTCAAATGCCACTTGATTCTTGGTGGTACATTGAAGAGCAGCTGACATTTTTATACTAGCCTTGTATTTTTCCTATGTTTATTAATTATAGGAGGATTTTGCATCAGTTGTTTTGGATTTTATACACAGAAGATCATGTTACCTGGAATTTACAGTTTTGTTTCTTCATTTCTAATCTGCATATCTTTTATTTCATTTTTATGTCTTACCATGTTACTTGAGAATTCCACTACGATTTAGGAAAGTTGTAGTAGTGAAAGGGAACATCTGTTAATTGCTCTTGATCTTAGCAGTATAACAAGTTTTTCATCAATAAGTTGGATAAGCTTTTATTATAATTATGCTGTAGTTGCCCTAGAATTTGAAATATACATTTACAACTGTTTCAAGTCTACATTCAAATAACACAATTCGTTTTGATGGTTAATATACATACCTTAAAACTACAAGCTATTTCTAGTTTCTCCCTCCCATTCATTTTATTGTTGTTGTTGTTCATTTATTACAATTTATAAAACTATAAACTATATATGTGTGCACACATGAATAACAAAAATACACTCTTGCTACTATTATTGTGAACAATTGTTATCTTTCACACCTATTAAAAATAAAAACAGTTTCACTTTACCTTCATTATTTACTGTATGTCTCTCGCTTTATGTAGATACAAGTTGGTGGCTTGTAGCATTTTTTTTCCTCTGAGAACCTCTTTTAATATTTATTACAAGGTAGATCTCCCGGCAACATATTCACTCAGTTTTAATTTGTCTGAGAAAGTATTTGTCTTTCATTTTTGAAGGATTATTTTAGAGACTAAATAATTCTACCTTGGTAAGGCTTCTTTTTTGTTAATGCTTTAAATATTTTATTTATTGCTTACATGTTTCTGAAGATGAGTTGCGTGGAACTGTGAAGTTGGTCCTGGAGGTGAAGTTCTCCTCCTTTTTGATTTGATTTATGCTTAGTTTTCTATACTTTAAATATGATATGCTAACCTGAAGAAGTTGTTCATATTTAACTATTTTGATATTGAGCTTCTTGAATTTCTGGCTTGGTACTTGACAATTAGTGTAAGGAAATACCCGGTTATTATTGCTTCAAATATTGCTTTTATTACCTTTGATCATTTTTTTCTTTCTGGTGTTGCCATTATGCCCCAGAGTTGTTGGCTATTCTGTTTATTATATTTCAGTCTTATTTTCTCCCTGACTTTCGGTTTGAAAAGCTTCTATTGTCCTATTATAAAGACCAAAGAATCTGCCCTCCATAGTGTCCATTCTGCTGAGGATCTCATAAAAAACAGTCTTCATTTCTGCTCGGGTTTTGTTTTCTAGCACTTCTTTTTTTTTTTTTTTTGGTCTTTAGAATTTCATCTCTCTACTTACTTATCTGTTTTTTAGGATGTCTACTTTTTTCATTTGACCCCTTAGCATATTAATTACATTGGTTTGTATTTTAAATTTTTGATCTGGTATTTTCAAGGTTTCTAATATTCTTAAATCTGGTACTGGTGCTTACTCAGTCTCTTTGGATTATAATTTCATCTTTTGATATATCTTGCAGCCTTTAATGAAAGGCAGAAGTAAGGGACTGTGTACAAAGAACTGTACTAAGTAGGCCTTTGGTAACATGTTGGTAAGTTACGGGGCAGAAAAAGTTTTCTATAATTGGCCAGTGAGGTCTCAGGCATTTCATGAACATTGCCCATGGGCTGTGAAATTCACCAACACTCTTCAGTCCTTTCTATGCCCACCTTTCAGGTGGGAAAGCAGGCTGAAATCACGTTTTTCTTTCTTCTTAGTAAGGTAACTACAGATAAAAATGGCAGCAAGGAAAACTCTGATGAAGCAGATGCCACTTAGTACAGGCCGTGGAAAGAACAGAACCATCTGGTATATTTCAAAAGTATATTTTTCCTTGTACAGCAGAAAGCACAAGGCGATTTTTCTCCAATATTTATTGCGAAGACTCACTAGAACTCTTGGAGACAGAACTCAAGAAATATGGAAACGCCTTATAACCGAGTCATTCTAGAGTTGTTAATTGTCAGCATTGTCTACTCTGAGGCTCAGCCACTTCTCATTTGCAGCCCTGGGCTTTCTACGCTGTCTCTAGTTTCCACAGTAGTTTTTCCTTTGGTATGTTGTGATTCTGTGTCAAACGATCTGCCCAGAATGCAATCACTTATCTGAAAGTTTAAGAAAAAAAAAAGTAGTCTTCAAGGTCAAGATGGCAGCTAAGTAACAGAGCTGCACAATGTTGCCTTATCAACCCACTTAAAAAGTTGAGAATTTAGTTACAAAACACCTGTTTAATGTAGCTAGGACAGGGAGGAGCACCCCAACAACTGAAAGGAGGCCAAGGGAAGGTCAGAAATCCTGACGCCATGCCAGAAGCTGAGAAAAACAGCAGCCAACTCAGAACAGTCCTGAGCTGCCAGCACCCACAGACCACAGACCAAGGGAAGAGCCAAGGCCAGAACCTCAGGTTGAGGTAAGCATGACCTGGGAAAAGGGGGCATTGTCAGCAGCCGGTAGTCCCCGCCTCTGGAAAATGAACCCGCGGGTAGTGTATACTATAAACACAATGTGTGCTCCTCCTAGGAAAGGCCTCCTGGAGCCCAAATCGGAAGGAGTGCAGAGCAGACATAACAAGCAATGACATAAGCAGGAAACAAACAAACAAACAAAAAAAGCCCAAGACTGAACTGATTAGAGTAAAAGAAAGCTCAGCAGAGCACATCGGGGCTTTTAGGGTCACCGTTAAACAGTGCCAAGGAAGAAACGGGCACAAGAGGCAGAGACAGCAGAAAAGATGGAGAAAAATGTTGCTGATTTCCTGAACAGCTCCGTGTAGTGGGCGCACCTCCGAGGGTGGAGAGCCCCACTCTAGGGGTGGGAAGCCAGGACAGGCGGCAGAGCTTTGTCGAGGGGGCTGGGGTTGAACAAGACACCTCAGAGATCATCAGACTGTTAAGTGCCCCATCGCTGCCTACTCCCAGAACAAAATTCAGAGGAATTGCACATCCCCACCACACACCATCGTAGCCACTCAAAGAAATCTCTCGGCTAAGCCTCTAAAGTGAAGTCACTCAACACCAGAAACATGGGAAGAAGATAGGGCAACAGGGCACCCACAGAGATGACTGAGACCCCAGAAATTAATCTCATGGGTCCTGAAATAGTGGAACTCATAGGAAAGGAAGTCAAAAAGCAAATAAATTAGTCAAACAACCAGTTCAAACAAGATATTCTCAAAGAAATGCAAGCAATGATCAGCAGGTTTAACGAGGATCTTACTAAGCAAATAATGGTCCTAGTAGAGACAAAACTCACTGAGCGTATTGAAGGCACAAATAAAAAGTTGGCTGAGGTAAGAAAATGCCAGATATGAAGGAACATTTTAATAGAGGAATGGAAAATCTAAAAAGAAATCTAGATAAAATTGAGGACATAAAAAATATATGGGACAACAGGGGAAGATAACTCATATGTTGTGAGGGCAGAATTTCAGACTTTGCAGAAAACGCTGAAGGAACAAAGGATACAACTAGGCACGACTCCAAAGTTAGAAATGAGCAAAGTCGCTGGATACACCAGCTGATGGGTGACTCAAAGAGAACCAACCTCAGAATTGTGGGTGAGGGAGAAAGGGCAGAAGACAGCACCAAAGGTATAAAGAATTTATTCACTGAAATAGCACAAAAAAATTTCCCTGATCTAGGAAGTAAAATTAACTTCCAGATACAAGAAGCTTATAGAACACCAAATAACCTTAACCAGCAATGAGACTCACCGTGACACATCATAATCAAAACCTCAGAAATACAACATAAAAGGAGAATATTAAAAGTATCAGGAGAAAAACAGACATTATCCCACCACGGCAATCCCATTGGAATTACTACTGATTTCTCAAGGCAAACTTTAAAGGCTAAGAGAGCCTGGCACAAGACCTTTCAAGCTTTAAAAGACAGTAAGTGTCTTCCCAAGTTGTTATATTCAGCACAATTATCCCTGAAAATTGAAGAAGTAAAAACTTTTCATGACCAAGAATCCCTGAAGAAATTTTTGACCACTAGCCCCCACTGCAAAAATTGCTTTGAGAAGAGAGAAAAGTAGCACCAAAAAGAAAGAAACAAAGAAAGAAAGAAAGGGAAGATTGATATTTGAATCATTTGATTGGTATCTCTCTAAAACAGTACTAGTAGCAACTGTCTCATAAAATCTGCAAATTTTTCCCTATAATTGTTATTTTGTAGGATTACAAAACGTAATCATTATATTCAACATGGGGAATTGGCATGAAATCTTTAAAAGTATGTATGCTTAAAGTTAGGGACTGATAGGTAGGTAAAATGATAAACCAAATCTGGCAAAATGTTAATAATTAGTGAAACGTGGGTAAAAAATTTATGAAAATTTTAAAAATCTGAAATAACTAAGCATGTCATTTTACCTATTGCTGTAACTGTAGTATACTTATGTGATATATATTAATGTTCATTTAATGTAGCAAACTGATATAAACTTAAGCTTGTTTAATGTAGCAATTCACTTTTTTGATGTTGGATATAAGTTTATCCTCTTTGAGAGAGGCAGAGAGACAAGCAGCACCAAAAAACATGGAGGAAAAGAAACAAGAGAAAGGGTAACAAAAAAAATAATAGAGTGGTATTTGAATAATTTGATTGATATACTTCTAAAACAGTACCAGCTATTTTATGAAATCTGTGAAATTCCCCCACATAATTATTATTTGAAATAGTATATTAGTTTGCAAAACAGAAAAATTACATTCAACATGGAGAATTGGTATAAAATCTTTAAAAACTATGTATGCATGAATTTATGGATGGATAGGTAGACAAAATGATAAGCCAAATCTGGCAAAAGGCTAGTAATTAGTGAAACGTGAGTAAAAATGTTATGAAAGTTTAAAAATTCTGAAATAACTAAGTGTGCCGTCATATCTATTGCTTTAAGTATACTTATGTGATATAGATTTAAGTTCATTTACTGTAGCAATTCAATATAGACTGAAGTTTGTTTAATGTAGCAATTCATTTATTTGGTTAAATTGTCCTTTTTAAATTTTTTCACTAAACATTAAAGAAGTCAAGGGCAAAAAACAGATGATGAGCCACAGGTTGGACACGTCCTGTCTAGACTGAAACACAGGCCATGAAGACAGTTTATACAGACGTATACGGAAATAGGACTTACAAGGTGAAGCCTAGGAATACTGCATCAACTCTTGTTGCCTCTTCTTACAAATAACCGGTCCCAGACTACTCTGAAGAGTGAGACGCAACCACGTCTTAAGTATAAAGAATAAAACACAACGATATGTGAGAACAAAACAGAGTATGTACAGATGGAAGGGTCAGGGTGGGTAAAGCCTTCCTCTCTTCAGCAGTGGGTGATCTTGCACAGGGTTTTCGGTGTTTCAAAGTTTCTGTTTTATGTCTTAGGATTCTTACACTCATTTCTGACTGTGTACCATTTGCAGAGCCACGGACCCCAGCCTCGCGGAGCGCTGCCAAAAGCGGGAAAGCAGAGACAGTGTGGACGGGCACAGCACCAACAGCCGGGTGAGTCAAAGTGCAGATCAAGAAGGAAACCCACATCAGAGGCAAAGGAGAAATAAATACTCCAAAAGCTAACGTTTGTCAACAGTAAAACACCCACAACAACAGAAATATATAGTATTTAGGAACAGAGAATATTGAAGAGAGTTCATCAATCAGTTTGCAAAAACAAATTGTAGGTTAAAGACGTACGTAAGCCAAGAACCTTTGCCTTTTGGAAACATGGCAGTTGATTTAGGAGGATACAAAAGATTGGTTTCTTAAACAAAGCTAAAAAAAAAAACCAAACTCAAGGCTGTAAGTGTAGGGGAAGGCTTTAATTTAAAAAAAAAAACAATTTCGAGATAATACTTGCTTTTAAAGTCACGTGGCCGTAGACCTCCCCATCCTCGAGGCTCATGGTCGCTGCCAGTGCTCACCTGCTGATCTGACAAGTGGGACTCTATCTATCTCCAGGACGATCCCACTCACTTTCTCTCCTGCGCACTTTCTGTCACTCATCGTATCCTCGTGCCTTACACGTTGGCTTTTAAATTTTGTTTTTCTGTTTTTCTTTATTGGGTCATTTTATTAATTGCATTTCTGTTGGTAGCTTGTGGCTGTTATTAATTTAGGAATAATTTTTTTCACTGTAAAAACCACCTGGTAAAGTTGGAGTTTGCAGCCTTTTCTTTCTTTTTTAAATTTTATAGACTTGCCTTTAGGCAAAAATGGGCCAAGTTGTTTTGCTGCAAATTCGAAAAATTGTAACAGCTACTCTAACAGCTTGCTTAGCTACTGGATGTGCAAACACAGTAACCAAAGGGTTCTTTCTTTCCATTTACTTTATCTAATAGCTCATTCCAAACGTATTTTTTAAAAGGTCATACCAAGGATCACTATTATTTGCTTTCCCCCTGGCTTTTCTGGATGCAAGAAAAAATGATGCTATAGGCAAACACGCACTCTTGTGCCCACTCACACACACAAACACAATTTAATGTGTATTATGCTAACAGTAGATTTCTTGGGCTTATATTTAAGATATATTGTAAGAGAAGGAGTTGGTCAGAATACTTGAAGCTATTGCACACTCTGGAGACATTTAATTACGCCTATTGCTGCTATCTACTGCTGTGCAGTCAGCCACCTGAAACACGACTGTCCTCAATCACATCAGTTTGCTCCAAAACCTACAACTCCTGAAGAGTTTAGAAAAAGTAGTAAATTGTTGCTCCACTTGCTGTTGGCTGGGCCAGTACTCACAGCTCACTCATTCACACTTCTGGTGGTTGATTCAGGCTCTTGGCTGAGAGTCTCCGTTCCCCTGCACGTGGTCCTATTCGTGAGATAGTTTGGGCTTCCTCGCGGCTGGTTGGCTTATCTGAAGTTTGAGCCTCGGAAGGAAGAAAACGTCTGACCGAAGCCGTGTCGCCTCGTATGCCTCGATGTCAGAAATCATGCAACATCAGTGCTGCCACCTTCTGTGATTGAGGCAGTTGCGATGACCTTCCCAGGTGTCCCGGTCACTTTCTGACCTCTGGGACCCAATACTGAGCACCACAACTTAAGAAGAGAAGTTTGTTTTGCCTCATGTTTCAGAAGTCTGCCCAGTTATCACCAGCCAGCAAGGGCAGAAGCACGCAGTGGAGGGCCTGGTGGAGAAGGCTGGGAGGAGGAACCAGGAAGAAAAGAGCTGAGGGCAAGAATACATCCCTTCTCCACCCACCCCACGGATCCGTCCTCCAGCCAGATCCCACTTTTTACGAGCATGTGAAACCACAAGTACAGCAGATTCAGTTAACCTCTGAAAGCCAGTCGTTCTCTAACAACCCGAAGCTTTCGGGGGACATCTTAGATTCAAAACGTAAGATGATCTACTGCAATCTGTCACAGGACACAAAGTTCTTCAGTGACCAGAGTTAGGATACTACTTCACAATTACTTCTTCAAACATGAAGCTAATGAGCCGCCCAGAAGAGACAAGTCAAAAATCTTCCCAAAACATACCGCTGCGGGAGTCTCCCCGCCCAGCTGCATTTTTTTCTACCAACAGCATCTTAATTGAAAAGGAAAGGAAAGTTAAAACCTCTCCTCCCTTACATACTCCAGACACTGTTAAGTCTTCACCTTTTCAAATAATGGGTCTGTTTAGTGTTAAGACACATCCAAGATCCTGCCTTCTCCCCTAATAAATTCCAATTTCAATTGTACAAACGAACTAGCAAGAACTTCGCAGCGCAGAGCTGAACAGGATGAACTGGGGAGTGTGTCTCATTCACGTAACAGTATTATGTGGGTGATCTGACCTCAGAGACCAGAGTCCCTCTGGGATGTTCAAATAAAATGGGACAGTCTCTAGATGTTAAAATTTTCCATGCTTTATGCCAGTCAATTTGGTCACAATTTAATATCAAAGAATTACACATAGGAGCAATTTGTGACAAACAGTAGCTATTTTGTTTATATGGTTGTCTTGAATTGGAATAAATAGGCAGTAATTTTTCCTCTCTGTTTCTATATTTACTAGTGCTGCTCATTTTCTGCAGACACATAAAAAGTTTGGTTAAGTGAGTATACTTTTCACGTAGAAGTTAATTTCCTTCTTCTGTAAAATAAGTTCTGAAATGAGAAGTCAAAGTTGACAATCCCGGCTTTATTTAAGTGGATAAATTTTAAAAAATGAATACCAACTAATTTCAAAAAAGAGTCTAGTGAAGGTAGGATTAAATGTGCAAGTTCTGCACAAATTTGAAGTACATTTCTTGATCAGTAGCTCATAATGGAGATAGTACTGTTAGCATCAGAAAAATCTTATGAGAAAAATGATATTTAAGCTAGATATTAAGTGATGCGCAGAATTTGAACAGAAAACACAGTCACGCGTTGATTCTAAGAGTGCAGTACTTGGAGCCAAAAGATTTGCTCACAAGCTTATCTCATTCATTCACTAAAGAGAGAATTTTTGGCAAAGTAAGTAAAATTCTTTCAGCCTATCATCTCATCTATAAAATGCAGATAACAGCAAGTACTGTGTACGTTATCACAACTTTCATTATTCTTTTTTTAAAAGGCGTTATATGGTATCTCATTTTATCCCACTTGCTGTCAGCTGTCCTTTATAAATGTGTACAATCTTAAAAACTGATCATAAAAATTCATTTTCTTATCCCCACGTAGGTTGACTTCTATGTTGAGTCCCAGGATTGCTACGCATTGCTCAATTCCATTCAAAGCTTCGATTCCCCTTTTCTCGCTGTCCGTTTAACTCATTTGCTTCCTTGCAGACCACAATCCCATCCCTAAGGATTCCCCGGCCAGCAGGATAGGTAATGGAAACATGTTGCGTGTATTTGACAAATGAGGCAGACAATACCCGAGGGAAATACGCGGAAGTGATAAGAGAGAGAGGACAGGTGTTTCAGCCAAGCGCCCTACGGAAGACCTGCCCGAGGAGTTAATATTTGAGCTGAGATGTGAAGAAGCTATGATCCATTCCCATAAAAAGCTGGAGAATAAAAATATTCCAGACAAAATTAATAGTCACTGGACTACAGGTCTGAAGTTTGTGAAAGAAAAAGAGGTCACGTCAGCTAAGGTGATCCTGGCTGGTACAGCCATTAAACTTCAAAGTCCCAGTGATGTAAAGTAAAAAATGATTTTCCACCTAAAGCCTAATTGATGGATGAAGTTTTACATTTTTGTCTTTATGGAAATAGTGAAGGCAACTGGATATCTAGACACACTTGTTTGACAGTGAAGTGACCACGACGGTGAGTGAATTTCTACGCCAACAACTTGTGCAGTTGCTTTCTTTTTGTGTTAGTGCCCTTGAGCTCTGATAACAACAGTCTCCTAAAATGGGTATTATTATCTACATTTTAAAAATAAGGAAATCGAGGCTCGGATACATCATTGTTGTTTGTGGTTATGCAACTGACATGAGACCCGAGTGTCCTCCCTCGGTCAGGATTTGTCCTATTTTCTTGATTCACACATCTATTGATTGACTTAGACGAACTCCTACCTTGGCTGTTGTCAATGATGCTAAAGTGAACTTCAGAGCGGAGATACAGCTTCGATATCCTAAGTTTAATTTATTTAGTTATAGCACCAGGAACAGCATATTTGACTATATGCTAATTCTATTTCAGTTTTTTTTTTCTTTGAGGAACTTTCATATTGTTTTCCAAATGCCCACAGACAGGAAGATCTGTCTTGGTGACATCTTGAATAAACCTGGGGACGTCATGCTCCTAGAAGTAAGGCCAACGGAAAGACGAACGCTTTGCCATCTCACTTATATATGAAATCTTAGCCATTGAAGCAGAGAATAGAGTGGTAGTTACCAGAGGCCAAGGTCGGGGGCTTAAGGCTAGGGAAATAATGAAGGGGGAGATGTTGGCCAATGGCTCCAAGTTTCAGTAAGATAGAAGGAATAAGGTAGTGACTTACTACTGCACAACACAGTGACTATAGACAATAACGGGCTAGTAAATTTCACAATTGCTAAAAGAGTAGATCTTAAACATTCCTTCCATCGATGATAAGTAGGCAACGTGATGGGTACGTTACTTAACTTGATTTACTCATCCTAATGTATGCAAAAGCATCATCCTGTGCCCCATAAATTTATCAACTAAAATTAAATCACTAAGTAAATTTTAAAAATACAAAATAATGATATGAAGCCAAGGCATTTTATATAACACAGGCATTTTCATTTCTTCTTCCTATCCTGATGGGCTCCAAACAATCGAGAATTCTCTCCTAAAGTAATTAGCCTACGAGTGATCATTTTCATTAAATGATGCCAGACTCACAGCTTACCTTCTGCCTAGCTACAGCCAGACAGAAAATTGCAAAGTACGACAGGTAAACTTCAAAATGTTGGAGGTATTTATGGCTCCCCATCTTTTGGGGGGAGTTCACATCTTGTTTCCGAAATCCCTGCCTTTGGTAACTCCTGTTAGAGCCAGTTGTAATGTACTTGTAAGATCAATTGCTCAGAGGAGAATCTGTTCTGAATTAGAAAATTGTTGCTGCTAAGAAGCCCCTGGGGGGTGGGGGTTAGGGGTGCGGCGCACGGGTTCAGCACGGCAGGCCCGGGGCTGATAATGAATGGGCGAAACGTGGCCAGCAAGGCCCGCAGGAAGAAAAACACTTAAGCCTCTTGATGAAAGGCCATATGAGAAGGTAAGTGTTATAATTCAACTGAAAATAAAAGCCAGCGGCAGGCTATCCCTGCTCCTAGGCAGACAGTTTACAGCACCGCTTTCCTGCAGCTACAGTGGCAGTGATGGATTATCTGGGAAGGTGAGGCAGCTGAGCTGACCACCCCCTCCTCTCCCACTCCCCGGGTCCCCTCGGGCTACAAGGTTTCGGGGCAGCTTCAATCCCTCTTAGCCTCCACTCTCCCACAGACCCCAAGACAAGCCCCAGGAGTCCCTAGGCCTGGAGAGCATCCCTTCAAGCTGCTTCCTGAAACCCAAGCCTGAGCGACAGGATAGGCCCTCCGGTGCTAGCCAGGGCCTCGCACTCATTACCCTGCTGGGAGAGCCTGTTGGAGACGGAGTCTGGATCTAGAAAAAGTGTGAGAATCTGGCTTCAGAGGGAGCACTGACTGCTCAAGGGTGGCTTGTTAAAGGTATGCCTGGGATGCGCTGCTCTTGTCAGGAGGCCCTCGGTAAGCCCTATGGGAGAATGTGGTGACGAGGAACGCTGCTCACCGTTGCTTGAAGACGGCGTCCTCCACCCAAGTCACGCTGTGCTTCCCCTTCTTCGTGAAGGCGACTTTGCCTTCTGCTTTTCCCGTCCCTATCCTGGCTTTCTGGTTTCCATTCGGAACACTCTGAGTTTGCCAAACCTTTCAAAGTCATTTTATTTATATTAGCTACTCTTTGGGTCACACAAACCATCCAAGAGCTATAGACATGTCTCTAGTTTTGGAACTCCGGGACTCTTGAAGCTTTTCAATAAGTAAGCCATTCTGTAGTTTTAGCAGTTTCTCTACAAGTTTCTCTGTTCAGATGGCTGGCCAGAATCACTAGAATTTTCTGATTTCTCTTAAGGCAAACAGATTGTGAGGACAAGAAACATTATCTGTCTCTATTCTTTGCTTGAACCTGCTCAGAGTCTTACATTCAAACTTCATGCAACAAATACCCCACAAAAATGACAGTGGGAATCGAGAGAGGTTATCAGGCCCTAGGATGTAATCCACATAGGGAAGAAACGGCAGATGGTGAGCCAGTGTCAGAAGAGGACGATTCTCCACAAACAATTGCTTCATCTTTTTATCCCTGTCACGTTTTGTCAGAAATCCTTTTCAGAACATTCCATGAAAACATACCAAGTTCTATAAAAACAATCTTATCTAATTTAGGATAAGAAATCCTACTCACAATATTGTTGCAATAAATTAAGTCTTGATATTACAGGCGCATGTAGGCATGAAAAATAGTATAATTTTACAGTGGAACAAATCTGAGTTCAACTGACATGATTTACAAGGCCTAAGCAATCATGTATTTTTTTCCAGCTGTAAAAGATAGATAATCTTTACCAAACTACTGTCGAAATTAAATGAGATATATAATTCTCATGACAATTGTGAAATATCATTTTTTTCTTCTGAAGCTAATTTGAGTTAAACTAGAGAGGCAATTGAGGACTTTTTCTCCTCTAATTCCTTGTAGAATATTACCCAGAAAGCCAAAAGTAGAAACGGTTGTTTTCCTTCCTAGTTACATTAGGAACATGATCGCTAATACATAAAGAACACGAGGAGCTTTCCAAGGAAGGTGCGCGTTTGCTTTGTATCCCACGTAGCGTCCGGGGCCATGCCATAAATACACTCTGCTTCACCCCGACTCTTGGGAGGACAGCAGTGATTTGATAACAAGAAAACAAACTCGGGGCCAGTGACGTGGAAGTGAGAATAAACGCAGGGAAGACTGGAGAAAGTGATCAAAGCAGGCTCTGTTCCTGATCACCAAGACCTGGTGTTCTAGTCGGGACGCAAGACGAATAATGCCAAGAGCCAGGAACGTGAGTGAAAGGAGCGACACTCTCGCGAGCTCCACTTCTGCACGGAAGGGTGAGAGCAATGCGGACTGTGGTCACTTTGGAGGTCATGTGGCTGAGAGGGAGGCCTCTGGGGAGAGCCAAACAGAGAGCGCAAGGACAATGTGCCTCCAGCAAGCATAGCGTCAGAGGCTCACCACTGCCTGCACCGTAAAATACCTAGAGAGAATTATAAAAATTCTGGTGGCTACTTTCCTCCCTAGGAAATCCTGTTTTAGTTGGTTTTGAACAGACCAGCCGTCAGAAATTTTTCAACTTTGTCTCAATAATTCTAACATGAAGAAAACATACTGTCTTACACATTTAACCATTTCCACAGAATGAGACAGGTAAATCTTTCATAACAAAAAAAAAAGTCATTTAGGAGGGGGTTTAGAAGGTTTTTGTCATTTTTTTTTATGTCTTCCTGGACAAAGATGTATGATAGTCATTAGAAATGTGTATCCTGAAAAATGTATCCTGTAATGCTGCTTTGGTTAATTCCTGCGTAGTATAGGAAGCCTTCCAAATTGGGACGTTCCCTCCTGGAGGGAGGAGGAAGCTCATCAGACTCAAGGAATCATAGGTGCACGTCCCAGGAGGGGCCAAGCGGATCCCTTAGAGCAGGGAGCCTCGCCTGAACCTGGGCATGCAGCCACATGGTCATTAGGCAGAGCCACAGATGAGGCTCCTGGCTCAGGCTCGAGGCCTCTCACAAATGCCACACTCATAGATCTAAGGGGGCACCAAGGCCACAGAGTAGTTGCAGCTGTAGTTGAAGTAACTGTCACTGTTGTCATCTAGACAGCAAGAAGTTCTAGAAACTAGGAGCAAGGAGGAACTGCAGCTGAGACAGAGATAGAAGATTCCAGAAAGTAAGAGGGTAAGAAAAGCTACAAGGAGAGGAAGAAGCAGTTCTGAAAAAAAGAAAAGAGACGCTGCTCAGAAAAGTAGGTTCCAGGAGAGAAAAGAGGCATCTGAGCTGGCAGACAAGCCCCAAGTCTCAGGAGGCAGTACACAGTTCCTGTGCTGGGGTGGGTTTTTAGGTACTGCGTCTGCCTTAGGAGATACCCAGGAGCTTGTAAGTGACTCCTCACCTGTCTCCTTTAGGCAATCCCTCCTCTATGGCACTGTAGGTAATCCCTCATAATCTTCCGAGTAACCCCTACAAAGAAAGTTTGTTTGCCAAATTGGACTTCGGTATAATTGGTCCTTCTGCAGTGCTATAACTGGGTGAAGAGATTCTGGTGATCAGGTCCTCCCAGGAAACATTGTTCACCCAACATCCTGTTTTTGTTATACAAATGTATTCAGGTGAGGGTGCTTTGTCACATGAATACATTGAGCTGTTTGGCTACAGTTCAGGGTCTAGGCCTCAGTTTCTTTATCTTTTATACAGAAGAAATTGGCTTGTTGAAAGGCCTCCAAGCAGCCTGTCACAGGGGACTTTTATAGAAGGATTGCGTGGTCTAACTTGAGGGAAAAGTTCCCTATACTCACTACCAGAGAAATTTCAGGTCTATCTACTTTATGTATCTGGCCTGTAATAATAACTCACTTCAAAAAGACAAAGGCTAGATGTCAGGATAGTAACAAGGTAGGCAGCCCTAAGTCACTGTCCCACAGAAGTGCCACTCCTAACAGCCAAAAAGTGGAAACAACCCAAACGTCCATTAGCAGATCAGTGGACAGGTAAATTTTAATGTGTACGTGCAATACAATAACAGTCATGAAAGCAAGTGGCGCTGATGCGTACTGTTATGGGGAAGGACTTCCTAGGCATACTAAGAAGATGGACTCAAAGGCCATGTGTCACGTGGTCCCGCTTATGTGGCATGTTCAGGATAAATCTGTACAGACAGAGCACAAGTGGCGTTTGATAGGGGAGAAACTGCTTTAGGGGCATAGATTTATTTTAACTTTGGAGTGGCTGAAATGTTTTAGAACTAGTTAGAAATGTTGGTTCATAATATTGTAAAATTGCTAAATTATTCGTTTCAGAAAGGTTGATTTTCTATAAACAACTTATTTGAAAAGAATGAGAATCTAGGGCTAGACGATGGTTAGGCCTGTCTCAGATTCAAAGGCCACGTGATTCTATAATATTGTTCATAAAAGTCTGATAAATACCAAGAAAAACACATTAATGAAGTGCCTGGAGAGCTTACAAAGAAGACTAAAGAAAGAAACAGGAAGGAGACACCCGAGGCAGCTTCTTCAGGACGGAGAGTTTCACCTAGAGAAGGCGGGAGAGCTTTCATGCAAAGACACGAAGGAGGCAAAACGTGTGCAGCAGCGACTGGTAAGTGGGTCTTTGCCACGAAGAGCAGCAATGTCTGAACTTCATTTGGGCCTCGGTGGATTGTCTTCAGAAGCCGTACGATGGAAATTCTACCTTACTACAGGAGTATGATCCCAGCCTGGTGGAAACACCCTCCCCTGGAGCACAGCGTGACCTGCTGACTGGCTCTGACTGGAGTTTCACACCCATTTGGTGCTCTTTCCCATTCTGCTGAGAAGGAGTATCTGGCATACGGCTAATTTCTTGAGCAGCTCACTGCCTACATCTCCACGTCATTTTTCTGCATCACTGACATCTTCATTCCCCTAAACGTGACACACCTGTGCCCTCCCACTGTAGGTCTTGTCTGTGTTCCTCCCATTTGGTCTCATTTTATTTTAGTTTCTTTCTTTCTTTCTTTCTTTCTTTCTTTCTTTCTTTCTTTCTTTTCAGTTATGGAGATTGAACCAAGGATATTCACACTGAAATACATTCCCAATCTTTTTTACTTTTTACTTTGAAACAGGTTCTCTCTAAGTCATGAAGCTGCCCAAATTGGTCTCAAACTTATGACTCTCCTGTTTCAGCTTCTCAGAGCACTTAAATCATGGGTACCCATTGTTAACTCTCACCCATTCTAAGGGTATACCCTTGAGCATCGAACATTTCCTAAGAGACATCTTTCCTTACCATTGGACAGATCATAGCTTCCTGTTCTGTTGTTATGTACTTGTATACCTAGCAGCTACAGATTTGTGTCTTAACTAAATTCTGTCTCCTCAGTACACTGAGTTCTGTGAGGATATATTTCAACCTGGTTTTGCTTGTCATGTCTTTTTTCTCTAGTATAATACTTAGCCATATGTGTATTGCATTATGGAATGAATTAAATAATTGCTAATAAACAATTACATGTGCTACATACTCTTACAATGACCTGAACCATCAGGGAATGCTTTTTCATGATTTTTGTATTATAACAGCTTCTGAAGGGATAAAGAAAATTAGGTTAAGAGAACAGATTGGCACAGGACAGACGAGGGTAAATAGCTGAGATGAGAGACCAGATGAACTCAGACATGCCTAGCATTGCCGAAGAGAAGGGACCATGCAAGCCAGAGCCCCTTGGAGACGGATAGGTGGACAGTGAACAGAGACATGTGCCAACCCTTTATTTTTATAGCTTTTCTTTCTACAAATTAACCAGTTAATATATTTGTTTCAGGTATACAACATGATGTTTTGAGATACACGCACACACACACACACACACACACACACACACGTGTGTATATAGGTCTGCACGTATAGAAATAACTAAAGCCAATTAATCTACCCTGGACTTTATTCCTATGGGTAAAAACAACCATAGTTTGTTTACAAGTAAAGTGCCATACCTGCAATTTGATAGGACTTTTAAGAGTTTACTCAGGTTGTGGTCAAAAGAATGAAAGAGAATAGAAGACTTTTTGGCGACCTTTGCTCTGGCTTGGATGACAAGCCGTGGCCGTCTGGACTAAGAGGGTTACAGAGGAGATGTCAAGAATGAGATAGACAACACTTAGGAAAGGTAATGATGTGTAAAAATGCTAGTGACAGCATAGGAGAGGGAAAATAACAAAAGAAATTTCTCCAAATCGTAGCAGTTGTCATTAGAAGACACAGAGGCAGTGCCAAGGAGTGGCTTTGAAAGGGCCCTGGCCCTGGCCCCTAAGAGACAACATACTCAAAACAGTTCTACTTACAGCCAATGCAGCCTTGAGGTAAGTCTGGCAGGAATTCCTTTTAAGTCTTTAAGTTCTTCCTATACAAACTTGGCCCAAAGAAGCATTATCTGTACTACTATAAGTTTACATCATTTGAAAATATCACTTCGTATTTTCATACTTTACTTATATTTAAGGATCACAACTTTATTGTTTCTCTACTGTTTCCAGATAGAAAATTAAAGCACAATACGGAATAAAATCCTGCCACAAACTCCAAGGTTAGAAATGCCTGAGCCGAGGTGTAAGCCCAGATGGGTCTGGTTGCATCCTCCAGATTTCTCATCATCAAATCCCCGGGTCCTTTCCGGCACCATGTGGCAAACCGACGTGGGGCGGAGCTGCCTCTCCCAAAAGTCGTTTGGAGCCCAGACCTTAACACTAATGTGGCATTAGCATTGGGTGTTATCCATCCCCAGACGTCCTTTCAGTTTGGCTTATTTTGACACTGCGTTTCCTACAGCATAGGGTATGGGAGCCTACAGATGTGGACTTGATTGAGGACGAGTGAAGTTTGTTTTCTTTTAAGTTCGATTTCTCTCTCATGCCTTCATAAGCTAGTGAATCCAGATGGCTGAAACCACCAATTAAAAACAAAAAGAACACTAGGAAAACAGTGAGAGAGAGAGAGAGAGAGAGAGAGAGAGAGAGAGAGAGAGAGAGAGACTGAGCAGCAATTAGGGATGAGGCAGCTGAAATGGCTTCATGATGGTAAAGATTCTTTCATCCAAAAAGAATGTGTGTGCGGATTAGAGTCTTTTCTCCTTTTGGACTGTAAAGACAATTCAGCACTAAGAAATTGCCGCCAGAATTCTTTGTTTCTGTAAGAAAACGTGGGCTGGATATTTCCACAGCGATCAGCGTGTGTCCTTTAGACCGCAGACTGGTCGTGTGAACAGGTGAAGCCCCAGGACGCGGCCTTTCCTCGGAATTCTTCACCGCGCTCTGGGGCACGCCATGTGGCTCATCCGAAGGCCGCTGGAAGGCGCGGGTGTTCGGCGTCGCTCGCCTGTCACGAAGAAAGGGAGTGGATGGCTTGGCGCCTCGGACACCTCCTGATCGCCCTGCTTCTGCAACATACGTGTCCGTCACGAGCTTCGGTCAGTGCCTGTTTTAGAAACTGGAGCGAGGGAGGCAAGAGTGATGGCAGAGGACAAGAGGAAAGAAAGGACGATTAAGGGGAAGACGGGCAGAAGGAAGGGAAGGAGGCCGGAGCGTGGGCACCTGAGTGGAGGGGGAGAGAAAGAGGAGAAAGGACACGGACAGCTCCACGAAGAGCCACGGGCGGTGACGAAGGGTGCCGCTCTACGGCGTTTACATACCTGAACTGCAGTTGTCTGTGCGCCAGGGCCACTACAGGCCAACGTAGGGGCGGCTCCACAGTGGTTTGCCGTCGAGTTTGCGCTTCTTTGAATCTAATAGCCAACACCGAATATATTTAAAGTCTGGCTTACTCAAGTTTAGAAAATCAACTTGTATGGGAATTCTCTTTGCTTTTTCTTCCAGAGATGAACTTAGATAAACTTCAAGTAAGCCACTCTTCAAGTTATCTCAAATTCTCACTAACGCAGCCCAAATGATCGCCGTCTCGCTGTGTTCTTCCTTCTCAAAACATGACCAGCTCTTCCGGCGGTTCCCGGTTGAATGAAGCTGAACCAAAACTTTGAAGAGAGATAGAAAATGCGGGCGACCTGTGTTTCCTGTAAGCGGCTGGGGCCCATTCTGGGCCCGCCCCTCCGTCTGCCCTGCCAGGTGTCACCCGGCCTACCCAGGGCCATCCTATCCATCAGAACATCAGACCCTGGGGGGCAGGGATTCTGATTCCAGGCCTGCGACATCTTGGGGCCTCGTTCCCATCTGCCAATCTCTGCCTAGGCTGCCTTTCCCCGTGTCTGCACATGATAGCCACGATGTCCAGATTCCTTAGAAACGCACCGGTATAAACACAAAGCCCTTCCTCTGAAAACCTCTCTCCTGACCCCACGGTTGTCCTGGTCTATGTCCTCCACACCTGTCCTGGTCTTGGCTCCTACTCTTGATTCTGCCTTCACAGCTGCACATCCATCCGAGGCATCCCGCTGAGCTCTTGCGGGTCTGTTGGGCCTTTCAGCTGAGCAGCCAAAGGGGCCAAGTACTAAAGGTGACCGAAGAGAATATAAACACACCGACCCTGACACTCTATATGGGCTGCTGGCTCTCAAACCTTAGTGACCATAGCAATCACATTCACACTAGTCTCTGTAGCTTCGCCTGCAGAGATACTAATTCACCGAGTCTCGAGAGGGAATAGAAGGGGCTTCTGGGAATTTGTATTTCAGTAACTAAATAATTCCTAAGCCCTCTTGGGGGAGCCAGACTTGATTTTTTATCGTGTTTAAAACAAAACTCAATCTTTTCACTTCCAGTACGAGGATCCTACAAACTTCCCACAGTGTCTTTGCTATTGATAGCATAGCATCTTCTCAATCTCCTTAGTTCTTTTCTTTCTTTCTTTCTTTCTTGTTCCTTTTTTTCTTTCAGTTTGCCACTTATCACACATAACTTAGAACTTAGGTCTGGCTGGATGAATGAATGATACTGAAAAAGAAAGCCATCCTAATCCACAAGACAGATCAGAGGCATGGTATTACCTTACCCAAGGTACCGCATTTTGTACTTTTTGATGATGAAGAAAATTTTAATTGGAAAATATGAAGCCAAGAAAGAGAAGAATTACTTTTAAACTTTTCATTCGTGTGTTTTAAATTGAGAGTTGTGGTGCTATAAGTGCAGTGTCAGCAAAGCCTCCAAATTAGCCGTTGTCTGAAAGTTGGACTTCAGAGTTCCACCCAGACCAACTTTTAGAATCCTTCAAGTTGTCAACAATCTCAAAAATGTCACAAAGTTCTCACAAGCAAGTTCATTTGGGTTTAATCATATTTAAAAATAGAGCAAATTCTGCCTGAATGAAATCTTTATGATTCCATAAAGAAAAATAAGACACAAAAGAATGTCTGCCCTTTGCAAGAAAAAATAGATAATTAGTATGGCTCCTTAAATTAGGAAAATGTTCACAAAATGTCAATAAATATTCCCTCAAATGTAATCTTGATAAGTCCAAAGTTTTCTTTCTCTTCAGCATTTTTTTGAAATTTTCTAACTTCAGATTTATTAGTATATAGTTATGTATATGAAATAGGGAAAATGAATCTTTTTCTACAAAGCATTCCAAGAAGACAGAATTGAAAATTAAAATGCCAAGTCATAGCTTCTAATTAAGGTTTGCAACTTTCAAAATATAGATTTTTCTTTAATAGAAATCACTCCTTTTCAGAAGCATTTTTAAAAATACACCTGTCACCTGAGCCTCATTGTCATGTTCTCTTACCCTTAAATTTCTTCCCTGAGGTACCTTTCAGCAGGAGAATTTTCTTGCATGTATGCAACCCCTAACACTGTCACTTACTTAAACATAACCTGTGATCATATTGTTTTCAAATAATTTTTCTTCTCGTTTTTATACTTTATAAACAACTCATGAAAACGATAAAGAAAACATATCCTCAATTATTTTATCTGAGGTCAGTAAAAAACACATTAAAATACTAGCAGAGTTGGGTTTTTTTCTGTGTGCTTGTATGTTGAGAAAATTTCTTGGTCATGCTAGGAGAAAATATTTTGACTTAGGATTGGGATATAAATCTCTTGGTATAAATAACAGTTCGTTTTTTAATTAAAGTCTTTTAACCTACTTAAAGAGCAAATGACAAATTGGGCTAAATATTCATAACATAGGAAATACGACTAATCCGTCCAATGAGGACTTTAAAAATCATTGAGAAAAAAAAATTAGGGAACTATGGAATAGAAATTAGGATGACGACTAAGCTGCTATCCCGAAGAAGACACAGTAAAATGACTTCAGATACAATTTTATTTCTCGTGGAGAATGGCTGGTCAGGTCTGTTCCAGGTAGGGTTGAGATTTCTTTTTACCTGTCTCCATTTCCTCTGGGAAGGTATTTCCTCCACAGTCAATAAGGTCAAAGGAAAGGGAAGAATCGGAGCAGAAGATTATCTTTCAAAGAAGAAAACATTGAATACACGTCTTCAACGGCATTTCCGTCAGTCAGAATTGGATGGCATATTCACACAACATGGCTGTGCGTTCTCGACCTGGGCAGTCGGAGAAAATAAAGTCGGGGCTTTGAGAGTAAGACTACAGCTTTGTCATAACACCTACAGAAGAATAACAACATATAAACATAAAGACTAAATAACAGTGAATGAAAGCAGTAGGGCAGTGCTCTCTTTTGATTTGCCAAGATAGTAAAGATCTTCAAAAATGATAATCACTTAGAAAAATACAACATAATAGGCATTTTAAGCATTATTATAAAGAGTACATAAGGAACTTACTTTTCTAGGCAGCAATTTGACCATGCACAGCAAATTGTTTTTAAATATTTTGCTTCATTAACCAAAATTATTGTTACAAAACAATCCCAGATAAGTCTAGGGCGAAAGAGGACAGGATAAAATTCTCAGCATGAAAAGAATAGGAGAATTATCAAGTGATTGATGTATGAACACATAGTAGAATATTATGCAGAAGTGTAATTCTGTTTTGAAGGTCATGATCATCCTATTATATCAGCGAAGGGAAGTATAAGGCCTCTTTTCTGAAAACGATGTCAATTTTGCTTGAAGATATGTATACAAGGTAAAATTACACCACCAGTTATATTTGGAAGACTTTTGCTCGCTTTGTTTCCTATAAGTAACGCATTTCTATAGACAAAATGCGTTTTATAATTTTATAAAACTGTAAATACAGCTTAGAAATGACTGTGAAAAGCAGGAGGTGAGGCTCTGGCGCTGTCAGTGCTGAGTGAGGAGGACAGGGCTGCTCCGAGGCTCCACAGGGCTTGGAATGCATGCGTAGTGATGTCATACCTAGACACACAGCTGAGAAAAGAAATGGCTGCTTCTCTCAAATTCTAGTTTCAATTTTCCTGTATCCTTCCTCCTTCTATGTAAATGTATTAAAATTCCCAGTCACGGAGTCACCCCACTTCCTGACAGCAACTCTTCCAGATCAAAGACCCCTTCTCTCAACCCCTCCAAAAGCCCCTGCCATGACCTCCAATATTGAACTAAAGAGTTCTTTTCTAACAAATCCTGAGATATATTTCCCCATAGTGTTTAGCCTTCCTTGCTGCAATGACCAACTACACATGTGCTCCTGATGGCTTTTGGCTTGAGTGCATGTATACATGTGTGTGGTGTGTGTGTGTGTGTATTTTTTAAGTCTGTCTAAAAACAATGATCCACTCACAGCGATATGCTCCCCAAACACCTGAAAATTCGATTCTAATTATCATTCTATTCTCTAATAAAAGGCAATAGAATTCAGAAGTCACTGATTTGAAGGCTTAAGGAGAGAGAGTACCAGAGAAACGGGAACATATGTGGGGTCAGCAGGTAGTGAACTTAGGAAGAAAGTCATGGGACTCAACAAGGAAGACACAAGCGCCAAGCGCAAAGAGCTTCTATGGCCAAAGCTGAGGCAGCTTGGGAAATAAAATAACAAAGACGACATTGAATCAACCTTATAGAGGAAGATAAAAATGCCGAGCCAAATAAATAAATCACTGAAAAAGAATGACTAGCTCCCTCTTACATTAAAACTTCAAGTAATAAGTGGAGAACTGATGGGAATGAAAGATGATCATGCAAATAATTTAGACAAAAAACAGTAGAATTTAAAAATTAGTGGACAAAAATATGAGAAACAGGATGTTCTAATGGTTGCAAACTATCCACAAAGTACTTATTCATTGCAAAAGGAAAAATAGTTATTTTTGAGTGGAGAAAATGGGCAAATATGACCTTCATCAAGTCACGCAAGTTAACGTCACTTGTTTCGGGACAATTCTTAATCATCTGTGCCCCAGTACCACAAACCCCTGTGGTCATCTCAATCACAAAGAAATGCCTGATGTAACAAAAACGACACAGCCATTCTAACAAAAGTAACTGACAAGAACTCATCAAAGAACCCAAATCATAGAAGACAAAAAAGATTCCAAGTTAAAGAAAACAAAAATAAATAAATAATACTTACGTATGATCCTTGACCAGAAAACCAATATTAATGGGTAGTATATCGACAGAGCCTGTAAAATCAGTGATGATATTATATCAGTATTCACTTCCTGATTTTAACAATTCTATTGAGTTGGCGTAACATAGGAACACACAGAAAATCAATATGAGAATTTGATAATTAATGTGATCCTTTGATAATTCTAGCAATGTTTTGAACATGTGCATGTCTGACATTATCTCAAAATAAATTTTAATTGAAAATTTAAAATAAATTCAAATTTTTAATATTGCCTATGTTTTACCTATGTATTTAATTTGCAGAAAGGCAGTTAAGCTAATCCATTAAAAGCTACGTGTGATAAATGTTTCCTTAGGAAATAGCTAAGGCAAATGCTAGGGAAAATGGCAATGAAGTAGCACCTAAATACCAATTCTCAAGCATGTTCATCCTCAGAAATTACTACTGTGCATATTACATTGAATTGGAAAGTTTTTTTGGACAATTCTGCACTTTTTTGCCTTTTTCTCTTTTTTTCTTATTTTTCCTAATTGCTACTATTGCATTTTTCAATAGGTTTTATTCAGTTCTGCCTATTTTCATGTTTCTTAAGTGATTGTTTTTTGGTGTTTTTCAGAAAAATACTCTAACAAAATAAATTAATCATGACTCACAAAAGCACTTGTGATTCCATCCCATCTTTAAAATTATAATTTTATTTAAATATGTAAAAATAAACCATATGCATTCTTAACTTCGTCAGTGCTACAAAGTAAAAATACGATTATATTTGTCATTATTTTACATTGTTCAGGCCTAAGGCTATATCTACCCAAAGCCACGGGAAAACGGAATCAGCCAGATGATTCTTGAACATAGAAAAGGGCAAATACGTGGCGATTAGAAACATCTGGTGCTTAGGAATTGCTCCAGTTGACTCAGATCTTTAGCCTTATGCAAGCATAGTGAATCTCTTTTCCCTAGGAAGACGAATGTGGATTCTGTGGCATTCTCCTATGCCTAAAGTCTGGAAACACCCCATTCATTTGTAACACTGTAGGTTGTTGACACCTCAAGTTGAAGGGATAGTTTCCACTCATGTTAGCTACGCTAGTGTGTTTTGAAATAATAATCGCCTTGACAAATTCTAGAAATGGTGGTCAAGAAGTCTCAAAGAGATTTCCTGTAGTAATTAAACAGCCACAAACTAGGATCCACTCAAAGTTTAAAGCGATCTCAGTAGCCGGAAGTACAAAGTGTTAATAGATTTAGAAGGGTTCATTTATCTGGCACGTCACATGCAGAGATGATAAGTAGTAATGCCAAATACTTATCCCCAAAACTTTTAGGGACAATACAGGCCTTGAGTAGGTTCCAGCCCTCTTTGCCTCCCCAGGAATTCTCCCCACAGAGGTCCCAGCCTATGTTATGACTGTCCTTGGCCAGCACTGAGAAGCACTGCAACATTCTGTTGTAAAAATGTAGCATTACACCCAATTGAAGGGCTTTTGGAATCTTGATATGATGGCCTCTTTCTGGCTACAAGGCGCTTCCAGAAACTTGTCTTAGCTAGCACCACAATCTCACAGCACTAGCGAACACTTCCGGGCCACACTTACAGCGCCTGCCTCTACTGGTTGTGACAGAACAAGGAGGAAGGAGTGACAACTGTGGATGAATATGTGTGTACGTGTGTGTTTCAAAATATACTGAGTCACTGCAGAGCTAAGCCCTTCTACCTGGCCCCACCTCAGAAACTGCAATGTCTCAGAAGTTAAAGAATAGATACAGATTGATATGCAGATTTTAAACAAATATTCATCTCTAGATGAGAAAAGTTTATCACCCTCAAAGGCTTCAAAAACTATGGGGTTGCTAATAAAAACCATTTTATTTCAACATTGTCAAATGAGATAGCTTTCATTTCTTCTTGTTGAGTGTATGATCATGAAATCCCCAGTGCAGTGGTGATAACATATGAAAACATTCTTGTTTCGTTTCTTATGTCAGCAAGAAAGGATTGAATCTTCATATGAAGCTAGAAGAAAGGTTGATCAAATTAAGAAAGTTTCTCTTTATTCCTAGATGTACGAGGATTCCTATCAGGAAAGGATACATGTGACACATGTATACTCATACAGAAAACACTGTATGTACATGTATGTAAAACAGATGCTTGAAATTGTCCCATAACTCACTCATAGTTTGTTCCTTTCCTTTTCTTCATGAATTTCATTTTGGATTTTCGGTTTCTGTTTCTAAAACCTAAATTTCTCTATTCTTATCTCTTTATTGTTTGTTATATTATTAATCAATTCAGTATATTTTATTATAGGAAAGTTGGTTTGATCTCTTGAAATTTCCAATGTTTTCTGTCAGTATAGAATATATGGAATTCAATTATAATAATCTCTGATATCTTTCTCTGCCAACTCTAACACCTGCATCAATTTGATTAACTCTTTCTCATATCTTGTATTTTTGTGTTTTTTGAATGCTTAGTAGTTTTTTTGTTTAACATCAGATATGTAAATTTGACTTTGTTGGATGCTGGATTTTTAAAGATAAAATATAAAACCTAGCTTTGTTGTGTGGCTGAGATAATTTACTTGGGGAAAGTCTGATACCTTCAGTTTTTATGCTTAAACCCTTTAACAGGAAACAAACAGGGTTTTGGGGGGTTTTTGGGGCGGGGGCAGCTAATTATGCTGTTACTGAAGCAGTCGTTTTCTTGGTACTTTTCTCACTGTTCTCCTAAAGAAGGTGCCTGTCCTTTGTACTAGTGGAGGCAGACGCCATTCCTGGCCTTTTGTAAGGGGTGGCGCTACTCGCTCTAAATTGTCACGAGGTTCTTCCCTTAGCATTAGGTGGTGTTTTCACACTCTTCCGGGGCCACTGTTATGCACGTGCCCACCCAGACCCGAGGACAACCCTTTGCAGAGTTTTGAAATTGCTGTGCATCCCCGTCTTTTCCAACATGTTGCCTTGCAGACCTGAGCCGCTGTTGCCTAGCAGAACACCTCGTTGTTGGCCCCGTTTTTAGCCTTGCTGTCTCAACACAGTCTGCTGGGCTTGCCCTGCCCACTCCGTGCTCCAAGGCCCAGAGCCGAGCAGCCCTGACCCATATTGTTGGTTTATTTTTCTGTCAAGGAACACTGTCCCTCATTGCCAGATGCCCAAGGCCTTAAAGAAAACATTCGTTCACCGTTTTTTCAGTTTTTAAAAATTGTTTCAGGTAGAAAGACAAATGTTGTCTCTGTTGCTCTTTCTTTTCCCCAGAAGTAAAAATATACTGCCACAGTTATTAATGGAAAGATTTAACAATATCAAAATGTTGCCAAATCTATAAGTGAATGATATTTCACTTAAATTATAGCAAATTTTGTTATTAATCTAGTCGCTGTGATTTTGAAATTGCCAGAGAAGACGAAACATCTGAGAGTAAGACAAAATATCACGCTTCGCAGTGCTTATCTGCCCTCATCCTCGTCACCCTTGAACACGCTGTCTGCACCTGAGGGTTTGTTCCATGCACTTAACCCTCTAAAATGGAAGACACAGCAACAGAAATCTTTTAGTGACTCTTGTCGTTCACTACTCTATCCCTGGTATCTGCATATGTATTAAAAATAACTGGCTCAATGAAACACGTGTGGCCAAGAAAAAATAAAATCCTCTTCTGAAAAGAAGATGAGTTGAGATTTGGCTTAGGGATTCCAAAATGTTAAGGACCACAAAGAAGACATTTGCGGGGCTACACAAAGAGATCACTAGAACAACTCAGAAAATTAGAAGTAGCCTTTATGCTAAATAAAAATTGGTTAAGGTACAGCAAAACACAGCATCAGAGGTCTACTATGAAAACAGAATTTATTTCACAAAATATCAAAGAATTACTTTTTTAATAGAAAAAGCAAATTTCTTCCTAATCTTATACTGTCTCTGTAAGGTTTAAATATTTAAATATTGTAAGAAAATTTGAAGGAACAAATGTATGAAGCTTTCTCTAAAATCCCATGGCAAAGAGGAATTTTTTAGTTATAAAAAGGCCATCTTTTAAAGAGATTGATAAAACTGATTATTTGGAAATGTCAACATGCTATTATACAAAAAAACATAAAAATAAGGAAAATATAATCAAACTGAGAGCAGATATTTGAAATTCATGTAGCAGCCAAAGAACTGACCTCAGGTGTCTCTGGCATCCATCATATGTAATAAGTTAAATAACTTACTTACTCATCTAGAATGACATTAGATGCATATTTTACTTGGGAAAATTGAGAAGACAGCAATTTAAATCAATGTCTTATGTTGTGTGTGTAAAGTGAAGAGCTACTTGAGAAAGTTTGCCACCAAGATTAAATTCAGTGGACTCAAACTCTTAGCAACAACGTAAAGTTCTCCTAAAAGAAGAAAAAGTCTAAAATTTGAGATACAATAAAATACATATTTCAAGAAAATATTCATGTATAACACAGCAACAATTTATTAGATTTTATTTAACTATGTAGTCAAGAATATTAAAACAAACTGGAGTGATACAAACTGAAAGAAATTGGTGTTTGGAGAGAAAAAAAGAAATAGAATGAGGACTATTTCAACTTTATAGGTAATATCTTAATTTTTCTTAAGGTACATCTGAAGCAACAATGCCAAAATGTTAACAATCCCAGATTCTGAACACACAGACGTTTGATATGAAATTAAAATTAAGATTTGCTTAAGGTCTTTTTGTTTAAAAAAAAAAAAGTAAAGGAAGGCAGAGAGACTCTTAACTTTGGAACCTTTCCTGCAGTCTCCCGAGTCTGGTCTGTCACCGTGTTTCCCAGCAGAAGACTGTTCCACTGTCGTGCTGTACGCTGCCACTCAGTCTCCGAAGGCGTGACTCCGTTGTCACTCTCGAGGACAAGAGGCCCGCAAACTCTGCAACAGCTTTTCGCAATAGCAGATCGGATGGGCAACCTGTACAAACAAAGAAAGGAGAGAATTACCTCTGGTCTCGGGCCAACATAATTTGCCTATGATAAACAAAATAGACAATTTCCAGTACCCACCCCAGAGCAGATTAGGGCCACCTGGCGTTAATCCATATTTCTTTGTTTTTCTGTTACGTCATTATGCTTCATCTTAATTTTAACCCATGAAGCACTGTTTGCTGTCCCTGGGCCTTCTACTTTCACAGGCAGCGTTTCTGATTCATGTCTACCTCTCTTGCCCCAAAAGGTAGACAGAAGTCTAAAGCTGTGTTCCACTCCCTCCCCAGCAAGTGGCGCCTCAACGTGGTGCAGATCTTTTCCTGACTTTGGAGCGGCTCCTTGACTGCAAGGCTCTCGTAGCCCCTAGAAGTGGAGTGGGCTCAGTGTTCTTTACGTCACTGACTTGTGCCCGCTAATAGAGTGGTATAATTGCCAGCTGTCTCACATCTCCACGTTGCCTCCGCGTCACTCAGGGGTCTACTAGGCAATAGCGAAAGGATGAATTCACACGGCAGGACTGAAGCTCTTAACGAGTAACTACCTGGGGAAAGGCAGGTGGCTTAGAGGGTAAAACAGAGAATACCGAAGCGTGCGCAGGTTAGCGACAGTAGGACGGCATCACCACCCGTAGGGCTAACGATGTAAGAGGAAGGTGTCTTTGTAGGCTCTAAAAGAGACTGTGGTACGTAAGGAAAGGCTGTTCCTTTGAAGCTCTAGTCTTAGAATGATAATTCAGCTGCTCCTAGAAAGGGCGATGATACAAAGGATTCACTCTGGCCAAACTGTAAGATAGACCCGTGTCTGGGGGACGTGGGGTTGGGTTTTCTTCTGCTAGGCCTGCATACTGAATTGATAAGTGGGTCTGGACTCACGGAAAAGGAGCAAGCGTCATCACATTGCTCATCAAGATCTGATGATTTTGCTTCTATGTAAAAACCTGCCTTTTCAAGTACGTGCTGTCGGGCTGTGCTCCCGCCTACCGCTCTGGATGCTGCCAAGAGGCTGCCCTGTCTCCACCATGTCATCGCCCCTTTCTCGAAGGTCAGATGGCTGCAGGCACAAACGACTTCTTGGTAAGCACGAAGTGTCACTCCTACAATTAGGTTAGAGTCTTTTAGAAGTAATTTATAAGGTTTTATTTTCCTTGTTCAAATGTCAGAAAAATGTTTCATGGCCACTTTTCAGGCAGCAACATTTTAAATAGATAATAATAGTAATGAATCAAATATTATTTGACAAGGATATTTCTGGATGAAATAAATCAGATATTGCTGTACATGATGGAGCTTTAAAGCGAACCGAAATTGCTATATAAATAACCCTTTTCCACATGGCATTGCATGTCTTATCTACCTAGAATCTTTGTAGGATTGTAGGTAAATTCATTTTATCGTATGAATCTAAATGCTTGTCAAACTACAAATCAGATTTGCCAACAAAATTCCTTAGCACTTTTGATATAACACTTAAGGTATTAGTTAAAATTCAAATCTTGAGGGCAAGTAAACTCACTATTTTTTTTGTATATATTCTTTGCAATTTAATTTTGCTTTGTATTGCTAAATTAAGTAAAATGGACTGCCTAGCAAAATTACACTAAGGTCAGAAATTGGCCAAATACGGTTTTGCTGAGGCAAGTTGTGTTTTCAGTGCTTCAGAGAGAACCCTTCTAATCTGCACTTTAAGTGACATTAAAATGGTTGAATGTAACAGGGACTGGCTATTCTTTAATTTCAAATTGAAGAAAATTTCTAACAAAATAAAAGAACTAGAAATATATTCACTAATTTGTTTCTAATTATCAAAGCAAACAGAAAAATTTAAAAACCTAGGTAAATTTTGCCCTTTCAGTTTTCGTTTTCTCTTGAGGGTTTGGCACTTATGTAAACAGACAAGTCTTTTGGTGGACATAGTAACGTGTTTAAATTTTGTTCAGTAAATCAAATAATAAGCCACGTGTTGGAGGGAATTAACCTCTCGTTGTTCCTTAGTTAGTTTCAGAATAGTATTTGACAACTGGTGCTGCCTTCCCTGACTGTCATTTGGCAGCTGCCAGTTCGGGGACAGGACATCACAGCTGTGCCTACAACCTGTGTGAGTTGCTTCCTAACGCTCCCCGGCAAGCAGACAGCGCTGTGAACAAAGGGCTGTTGGTTTTGTTTTGTTTTGTTGCGTTATTTCGCCTCACTTCTCCGGGTTCTATGTAGGTTTGCCAGCTTGGGAGTAGTTCCCATGGAAAACACCAGTTTAAGTGGTTGCTTGTGTCATTGGTTGATGGTATCATGCTGAGCTATACTAATGGTATGGTAGAATCTTTGGTAGAATGGTGTCCCTGGCAGTGACTTGCAAAGCTGAGTCATGCCCTGGCTTCACAATTTCTTTCTTTTTGTATACTGTAAGGACTAAGGGATCAGTGTTTCCCAAGACAGAAACCAGGGAATCGCCAACACTCCTATATTCCTCTCAACTCCCTTCCAGTGCCTAGTGTGTTAACAAGCTTTGGGCTCCTCCTCTGACCCGCAGTACCCTTTACTCTTCCTACGGAGAGGTGCCACGTATCTCTCTCCCTCCTCCTCTCCTAAACTCTACGTCTCTTGAAAACAGAACCTGTCCTATTCTTCTTTACGCCTACTCCCTAGAGCGATGTCCGTCACATATCTAGCTCATGTTTCCAAATATCCATTGAAGTAAGACGTGAGTAGACGTGAACCTCTTGAGATGGCGCTGGGGAGATTCTCTGGAAGACCGTGAGAGACGTGGCAGAGCGTCACGGACGACTTTAAAATAAACTTAGACTTGGAACTTGAAAAAGAGCCAGAGCAGCCCTTCCAAGGATCGGGATTCACTCACAGGCGCTGACACCGCTTCTGAGATTTTTCACCATCAACAGTAATAATAGTAATTTATGGAAGACAATCACACCTCTCTTGCCTGAGCTGGTTCCTTCCGTTAAGGAAGTAGCCATCTGTCTTAATAACATACCTGCCGGAGGCCCAAAGAAGCCAAACTGTTCATATATGTGATAATTTTAAAACTATGAAAAATTACAAAGTAACTTTCATAACACTTAAGCGCATTCTTTAGCTCTTTGCACCAGTGTCCAATTTGATGAACCAATGAGTTCACTGGGGTTACTTACGGGGGTATGGGTGAAGGGTTACTTACAAGTGTGAGCGTCACCTAGCGGCAACGGTGGCACATTGTTCAAGATGGTGGATCTTTACATTTTCGCACCATACCCGATCAGGTGACCAGACGGAGGCAGGAAGGAGGGATGAGGGATTAGGATGTGATGTTGTGATAAATGTGGCCCTGAGCCAATGTCTTAGACCTTCCTGGGAAGACTGTGAATCCCGCCAATGGGAAACGGCGGGGGGAGGGCCTTGCAAGCTAGGAATATAGCTCCCTCCGACCATGCTTGGTCGTCTCCTTCTCCACTTGCACGTGGGAAGGACACCCTTTTGCAAAAGAAAATTAAAGCCTCATACCCTGTCGTCCATGCCTCCCAAGTCCATCCTCTGTTTGGACAGGAAGATTTCTACGCGCCGTTTCTAACACAAGGACCTAGGTGAGGGGATCCTTACAAACTCATAGGTGACTCAAAAGGCATACAGCATCAAAAAGCAAACTCTAGCATAGATGGTGAGTCACAGAAACTGCATACTACCTCCAAGACTCACCTTCAGCCTCTGCCCTCCTGCTCCTGACTTGTAACATTTCTTTCTCAAACCCCAACTAGTTCTTGGGAACGATAACTTCCTGTGCAGCTGCTTTAGCACCTTCCTTCTTTTGCTCACCTCAGCCCTGTGGCTCCAAAGGCCTTACGTACCCCAGGCACAGAATCCCTACACAGCCTCTGGGCTGGGGGCACATGCAGAGAGCCATAGCTCGGAGTTCAGGGCGTGGGCCACAAGTAGACAGTGTGAGTCACTAGCCACACCTGGAGATAATGACCACGAGGCTCCCTGCCCAGGCCACGGCAACACCCCAGGCTCTGAGGGCACCGCGCAGACACTCCTATTGTTCAACCCTGTGGGTTTTCCTCCCTCCCTCCAGGAGAAGATTGGAAGACTTGCTGTGTACAACACTCGTCCACGTTCACACAGAAACTAAACGAGAGAACCAGAATTCAAAGTGGACTATGTGGTTCCCGAGCCTAGGCGCTTAGCATGACTATTAACACTCAGTGTGGGAAAGAGAAGTTTGGCTCATTTGTCCGCATTTATATTTTGTAACTTCTAGGCCTCCCATTCTTCTCTAGCCAATGCACCGTGATGGTGTTCCTTGGGCTGCCCAGTGTCAAGACTCTAAGATATGCTGGTATAGCATGGTATTGTATCAGCTTTTTGTTTTGTTTTGTTTTTGACAGCCATAGAGGGATCATTCGTGCTGCAGAGAAGAACAGGATGAAAGAAGAGGTCTGTGGTCTCCCTCAGCTTCAGTGTTCTGATTTCTCCAAGCAAGAGTTAGGAATAGCTTCAGGGTAGGGTATACCTGCAGGTCCCTGCTACACAGACAAAGTCATGCACGACTTCTTCCCCCCTCAGAATAAAACCCACTCCAGGCTCTGAGTAATGATGCCCCAGGGAAGTAAGAAGTTCCTAATGACGAACAAGGTGACTAAATCCTAGCTTGAACCACAAAATAACCACACTGGAAGAATCCACGCTCCTAAACGAAGAAGGGCTGTTAATCTGTGCTGACACCTTTAGCCTGATTTTATTTTATTGGAAGGATTTTATAAGGGCTATTATCTCCTGGTTTACATAATCCTATACTTCCCTTAATGCAATGTGAATTGAGATTCATAGGAGTCTGAATTTACAACTCTACGCAGCTGGTAGAGCTAGGACTCAAATTCAAGACCACAGAACACTGCACGAGTAGATACACGCTTGGAAAGTTGAGGGATGTTGGGGAGCTCCTGGGGTGCGATCCATCAGATTGTCTGAGGTGAGGTGTCTGGGAATTTGTACTACAAGTGAATCTAAACTTGAACTAATTTGACTTAAAGGTTCCATGACCTCTCTTAAGTGGGAGACTCCCTCGCGTCGGCATATTTACTCTCCGTCTTTGTCTGTTGCTAATAATTTAGCCAGGGACAAGGTATGCTTAAAGATCAACTTTTTCCTGCTACAAACATGACTCCAGTCCAAGTATTTAAGCACCTGAACTCAAGTGAGGATAATAAATGTCAAAGGGATATTTATAGCTTGGTATATGGAGACTTTCCAGGTCCCTGTTCTGCAATAACACAGATCCATCTGCTAAGGGCATTAGGGTTGTGTGTTGTTGCTTTTTTTCTTTTTCTAGTTGATAGGTTCTGAAAATAGAAAATTGCAATATACAGAAACCAACATTGATTTTAACTCTTTCCTACCCAAATGATTATTGAATTAGGAGTTAATTACCAGGAGCAATGTTTCTCTTCAATTTCTAGCTGTTGGATGCCAGCCCAGAAGAAACCTTAGCTCAGTCTTGTATAAGCCCCTGTCATCATCATGCTGATAGATCTACCTGAGGATTTACTGTAGAGTTGTCAGGCCTTGGGGGTTGAGGTCAGTCCACTCCCAAACCTATCATTGGGACTATGATTGTTTTTACTGCTACGCTATAAACATGGACACCGTTGGTACTATCATCTGCAAGGGTATTTGTTTCCTAAGGTCTGAGGAAAAGAAGCTTTAAACGCCCAGAAAGAGAATTCTCGTGTGTTTGTACATGGAGTTTCTAAACTCCCCTTCTATAATAAGTAAGGTTGAGAAGAATCTTTTTGACTCATTTCCATCTCATAGTGCTGACTGAGGATTAATTAACTGTTAAATAAGAAAGTCTGTGCTTTGTCGAGATTAACATTGTCTACAGGGGTAGACACAACAAAGTGGAAGCAGCGGTGCCTCATCTATGACTAATGAATGCACATTCTGTGCTTTACAAAGGAATAAAGAACAATGCTTTAATATTCAGGGCAAAGATGCCTCACATTGCACCATGGGCTTCTTCTGAAATAGCGTTAAATTAAATTTGCACAGCATATTTTTCCCTACAGCATAGTTAATATATCATTTACAGATCACCAATTGACATCAAGTTCTTTCTAATTAAAATTTAATTTTAGTTTAGTTTTATTTTAGTCCAGTTAATCTCAAGAAGGCAGTTGAGTTAACCATGCCCTTCAGACAGTAACATAGTGTCATCACTATTCCGTGTGGAACATCTTTCTTAATTCATTAACTTATTTTTTCTATTCATATTCTGTCATCCTATTTCCCACTCTTACGTTGTGTGGGATCTTCAACTCTTCTTTCTACGTACTGTTGGGAACTGAGAACGACTGTGCTCATGCCATATAATGTACGCTGCTGTTATTTCACGACAGATCTCAATTTTCTTATCTTTTTCACAAGAAATATGCTTTGCAGTATAACTTTACTGCTGCCCTTGCAGCAACTGTGGCTTCTGATTTTTGCTCAGTACTCAATTGTTAATGTTCCTCCAAGGGATGGTTCCCAGACTGTCATCATCTTCCTGCCACCATAAATAATATGATAAACATGATTTATGCCTTTTCAATTTTAATTTAATTTAATTTCACTTTAATAGTGCTTGTTAATATTACAGGATTGTAGAGTTTGTTTGGGGAAGTTAGTATATTCATTTAACATTCTAATTAATTGCTTTATATTCTTCAACTTTTTTTCTGCCCAATCATAATGAGTATTTAAACAGTCATGTGCACTAATGAATTCCCTAAGACAAAGGCTGTCTTCTTGAGAATTAGGTCACACAAGTATTTCTCTTAATAGGTAAATAATTGGTTTTAGCATGTTTGCGGTATACGTTTTCTGGTTGGACTTCACACATTTGACTTTTGAAAGATAAAGCATCTATATGAAACAGATTTGAACATTCTTCTAGCCCAGTGGGCTTGGTGGTTGCTCCTTCTTATTTAAAATGTCTCAAGTTATCAGCATTTTCTTGGAGATATTCTATCCCAAGCCACTAGATATGATTGCTTGGAAGTCGTAACATTTGGCTTAATATATATATATATATATATATATATATATATATATATATATATATATGTAAATATGTAAAATGTAAAATATGTAAATGTAGAATATGTAAAATATTATATATATATATATATATATAATATTTTACATATTGATCTGAAAGCAATGATCTCTTCGGACCAAATCTCTCCCTCAAGAAATTAAGCAGTGCATAAGGTTAGGTAAAATGGAAAATTCACAATAACTCTGTCCCTCTTTGGATTCAGGAATAGACAGTAGATGACAAAGGCAAAACAGCTTTGCAGATGTCTACATGTCTACAAGGTTAGGCTAAAAATTTATGGCCAATCCTTAGTAAAATGCAGTGCTGATTCTGTTCTCTCTTTTTCTTTGCTGCTAAAGGCAATACAAAGTCTAAAAGTAAACTAATAAAATTGCCATGTGTTGGAGGAATGCAGTACTTAAATTATCCAACACTTACTGAATATTTATTTGAGGTAATATGTATGCAACGAGATAGAATAAAGCAGGATGCAATGAGAGCAAAACATTTATAATTATAAAATTATCATATGCTGGGCATAGTTGACATGTAGCTCTCAAGAGAAGAAGATGCAAATTGTCTTAAAGAAATCCAACAACTTAGCTCAAATATTTATTGAATTTTTCAAGAGAGTGCCAAGCTCTTAATTTAAGTCCCATAAAATAAACACAAATGATTTTAGTATCAGTTTATATAGGTTTTAAAATGGTAGTAAACAAGAAAAGAAATGTGCTTAAGGCTTGAAAGGATGTGGAAGACCAATGTCAATACTGCCTTCTGGAAGGGCAATGTGAATTCATGTAGAACATATGCACTGAGTCCAGAACGTTCTGTGTTTTAAAAAACAGAAGTCTTTGTGATGAGACAGTGTAAGGTCCTGGAGGGACAAACTGACCATTAGGGAATGGTAGAAATGTCTCTGCTCTAGCTCTGACATATGATTTGGTTCTACACTATTATTCCCAGAGTGTACCAGTTTCTGCATTCATGAAATGGATTCAATAGATGCCATTCCTCGTGGTGTTAATCTGAGAACCACAAAGCAACAGAACACATAGAAGTTTGGATACGCTTGAAATGTAAGTGTTCATTAGATAATAACCATTGCGCTATGACCGAGAACCCATTGCCTGCTCTAGTCCTTTATAAAAATTGGCACAACACAACGGAACACTGCTCTTTGATAAAGACAGATAGATTCGAGGCATTGGTATGCAAATGGATGTAGGGGTCTCCGTCCTGCGGGGACCCCAGAACAGCTGAGGAGGGGTCAGACGACAGAGTACACACTCTGGGAGCCCATTTCCATGAACACAGCCTCATTTTATTACGGAAGTATATGCTTAAATAGACGAGGATAATGCGGAAGTTACTTTGGGCCAATTAGTGAGGCCTTAACTAGCGGGGTCGCCCAGGAGGAGGGAAGGAGTGGAGGAAGGAGGATGGGCTTGGACACGGGGGCTGGAGGTGGGCCTCTAGAACGCCGCCTAGCGGGAGCCAGCGGTAAAGTGTGCTTCTACCGGGTTGTCCCGGCTAGTGCTAGATACGCTTCAACCCGACCTGAACCCCTACAAATGGATGCAACTTGGGAATATCATGCTTAATAAAGTGCGACTAAGAAGATCAAATATTGCATGTGGTTTCTCTATTATGACAAAACCAGAATACAGTGAATTTATAAAATAAAATGGGTGAGACATTGGAAAGTGGGAGAAGAAAGGAAGAGTTTAGGGGTCAAACAGGGAGGGGAACAGATTATCATGTTATTGCAATATATATATATATGCACAAAATTCTCAATCATGATGTAGCCATTTAATATCACATATATAAAATAAAATGTTGAAAGCAAAGTATGGCTAAAAATTGCTACAGGATAAATAACAATTTAAATAGATACATTATTTTCAAATAAAGCAGATTTTAACATAAAAGAATTACAAGAAGCAGTCACTTAAAATGACAAAAAATGTGAAGCAATACAATAACATAATTTCAAAACAGGACAAGTAGAAAATGAAAGAACGAAAATTTATGTAGATGAATCCACTCCTTTTCTCACAATAACAACAAAACATCAAGCAGGAAAACAATAATAGTTTAGAAAATCTGGAAAAGATAAACAAATCTGATGTGCAAACTTACATAGACTTTCTCACCACATTAATTGAAAACACAGCTTCCTCAAGAACACAGTTAAGTGTGTGAGAACTGGGATATTTGCACCAAAAATCGTAAGTTCAAATAGAAACAACAACAACAACAACAAAAAAAAACATTTTGGGGGGGAAATGGAAGAGATTTGCAAATCAGGAGACACAGCTCTGATTAGAAATCAATTCAAATCTGGTTAGTATTCTACTCTGGGGAAGGGATTTAGGACCTGTACAAATGAAGGTGTTGGAAACAATTCAAATCAAAGCAGTAATACATTTTTTTCAGGTCCACTGGGGCACATAAGCAAGAATTTAGGTTGCTCAGAGAGTTGGTGGCCAGCTGTCCTTGCCAAAGTCCTTCTCGTGTAAGGCATCAATAGATATTCTGGGAAGTCATGGTGCTGGAATAGGCCTTTGTCAACATTACCACCAGGAACCTTTCCCATATAACATCCCATGCTTCTTTTATTTGATTTTTTGGTTGACCCAGATGACTGTTTGTATTTTAACAGCTTTCATAGGACCAATGAAAAGCATCACACAATGATGACATCAATGACAGCAAAATTCTGAAAATAATTCGTCTATGTCATTGCTCATTTTAAAAGATATTTCTAAGTAATATATTGGCCAAAGGAAAGTTACAACATTATATCAGTCATATTGCAAATAGGAAGACTCAAAATTTCTCAGCACACTATGGCAAGTGAGATGCTGCTTCTGTGGGACCAGAACCGCCTTCAGAACTAGAAAACCTTCACTTCCTAAATGGTGGAGGGAAGAAGTTAGGGAAAAAAAGGAGAGCTAGATGAGTTTGGAGGGGGGATGGTGGAAGGAAGGGAGCCTAGCGCTGGAGTCTCAGCCAGAAGTCAAAGTTGACGGGCTGTCAGCAGCCCGTCTTTATCGTGATGAGTCAAAGGCTGCGTACAAAGCCTCCCGAGGGTATCCAGTTCAGAAATCCAGCTGGAGAAGGGCATTATCTTCCTCTCATCGCAGGACTGCTTTCAACACGTCAGGAAACGCCGTGTCACTCTGACAGGGGCTGGCAATTTGAACTAGGGAGATAATCTGATGCCTTTAAAACTGGCTGATATTTTCATTTGTGATTCCGCATGACAGAATCACCCCCCTTTTTTCTGCCTTGTACCCTGCAGCGAGGTTTGGCAGCCAGATATGCATTTGAAGACTGGACTGGCCATGGGTGCTACCAGGGAACCGTAATGCCAGCGTTTCTGGGATCTGATAGAGGCGCTCTTTGGGATGGTAATATGTCCGGAAATGGCTGTGGTGGGGACATAAAAACCCTGACGTGGACTGAAGGACTTGGGAGCCAGGTCGTGAGGCTGACCTCTGGAGATGTGGAGAAGTGAGTGGAGACCTTGCTTGCTGTGGTGGAGTGCAGGGAAGTTATTCTGTGTCTACATACTCAATTTCGTCTCCCAGGCCTAGGTGCTGACTGCAGGGCAGGTGGAAATCTCAACAAGGTAAAGCACTGGGGAATGAGCCCCTGCAGCCAATCATCTCAATAAAGAATGGCAAAAATAACTCTGGGAAGAAAACCCGTTATTGCAATTATTTAATGACAACCTAGCTGTATGAATTTTCTGCATCTTCAGGGGAAACACGTTTTACAAATATCCTCTCGCTTGCCACCCTGCGCTTACATAAACCTGCCTAGATGTCCCTTTTTACAGAGTTGGCTCAGAGGTAGCCTCTGAGGAAACCAGCTATCTTTAGTGGGTTTTCCCTGGGTATGGTCTCTGGCCTCTCCAATCTTTCATCTCCTTTGAGCAGTAAATCCTTTCGCTCTTGCAGAGAGCTCTTGAAACCAGGTCGACATAAACAGTCATATCTGCCAGGAAGCATGGGCGCTCTGCTTAGGAAAGCCCAGGGTGCCTGGAGAATGCTCGGCCGCAAAGTTCCACGGTGAGAAGTGTGGCACCGGTACAGGGGATTCATGTCCCTCTGGCTTTCAGTTTGCACTCAAGTGTGGGGCTGAATCTGACCAGAGGCCAGTGCTGGGGCAAAGCCTCCTTAATCTGTGCATCCACTAGCAACATCCCCCTGTGGCAAGAAGATGGCCCTCCTAGGTTTCCAGTTACTTCCAGATACTATTTCAAGCAGCAAGTTTATTTCTGTGGTCCCAGATTCTAATCAGACTCCTGCCAGTCTCTAACAGGCTTGTGTTTCTCACTCTGCCAGCCTATTTTCTTGAATTTACTTGAATTGCATGAGTTATGGCCATTCTGACACTTGACCTCCAATCTGACTTTAATCTCGATACATATACATTTCAGATGGCTTTCTTCCTCTGTTCACTTTACCCCCATACAACACTCTAACTATGAAAAGGAGAGAGATCTAATATCAAGATGCTTGAGTCTTTGCACAAATATAATCAAAGGTGTTGCGGATAAAATTTAATACTTTATGGTTTGTTCAATTTCTGGCAAACAGGAACTTCCCCTTATGGCTATGGCAGAAAAACTGCTATCAGACCAATACTCTGCTGTGAATAGTGACAAGAAAAGGAGAAAACACACGAAACAACAATTTTTAGATACTTGAAAATATGCAGTCAAGAGTGTGATCTCTGTTAAATAAAATTAATGAGGCCAATACCAAGTCTCACCAGCTTGGTTCCCATAATCACTTTCTCATCGTGTCTCCAGAAACAGATCCCGAGGAGAACTCGGTGGTACTAGTGAAACTGAGAGGTCCAAATAAGGATTTCGTATTGCTGACACAGATGGAGTTTGCAAAGGCAATGAACAGGTAGAGGTGACGCCTATATTCTTCCAGCAATGTTCACGGAGGTCCCCTGGGATAAGCACTGAACTGCATTGCGCAGTTACTTCTACTACAATTTATTTGCCATCTGACTGTGACGTAGTGGAGGGACCTTCAAACTAGCTGGTCTACTCTACTTCATTTTTAAAATTAATTAATTTTTATTGGCATATCAGTTTATGAAGATCCAGAAGAGAAGAGCTCCAGCACTCCAAGCATGAAGAAGTGACAGAGAGGAGACACACTCATTGTCCTGATTTAGCCTGGTCCTGCTGCACGTAGGCATCAAAATATCAGAATGAACCCTGTTTGTTAATGTATGTTGATCAAAAAATAAACAAAATGGAATGATTTTGCAAGTAAGCCTCTGCAGAGAATAATTATTTCTGAATAAATGGAATTTGCAGAGACAACGGAGGTCTGGATAGGAAACTACAACTATCCAGAGAGGAATGATATTTTTAAATAGACTATACATTCATTTGATACCCCCAGAAATTTCATTCCTTACAAGCAGGATTATTCTAAGTCTAAAATAAGGACCAATCTAGACCATTAAATCAAACCTGAAACTCTTAAAATAAGATAACAAAAGGAGAGCGGGAAAGCCCTTGTCACCTTGACAAGATACGTATGTGCACAAAATGCTCAACTCCATTGTAAACCTTAAATTTTGCACTTGTGCATATCAAAAAATGGGAAGAAATTAAAAAAATAAAAATCATTCAGAATACCTCCCCTACAATTAAAATTTTCTTAAACAGCAAATAAGCAGGAAAGTGTGACATAATGACCTGACATAAAATCAAACAAGCCTCAGAAATGACAATGATGATGGAATTCGCTAAAGAGATTGCTACAGGAGCTGTTTAGTTTCTACTCTCTTATCCAACCTCTGAAGACAAGAATGATAAAATTAGGGCAAATACTTAAAAGTATAACAACCCAAACACACTTGAGGATGAAGATAGGATGGGCGGTCACATGAGGAGGAAAAATTATTCTGGCCAGGAGCATAGCCCAGTGGTTAGAGAATAGAGATAGGCTATTTCAAGAATAGATTTTTCAGACCTGGAAGATAAATTGGATAAACTGGAACACACAAGCAGTGAAGAACACAAAGCAAAACAAACAAACAAAAAACAAGAAAAAGACTGATTACAACAGCTGATGAATGACTTAAAGAGGAACCACCTCGCAGAAAAAAGGTAAGGACAGAACAAAAAGCTTTACGGAAACGTTCAGTGAAATTATAAAAGAAAATTTCCCAAATCTACGAAAAGAAATGAATGTTGAACTACTTATGGTATACTGAACTCCAAACAAAGTTGACCAGAGAAGTTGGGCCCAGAAGTTCACACAGGACACAAAAGAGAAAACCAGTGAGTGACTTATAAAGATAAGCTCATCAGAATAAGTGCATATTTCTCATCGCAAACCCTAAAGACCAGAAGATCATGGAACAACAGCATCCAAGCACTAAGACAGCATAAATACCAACCCAGACTGCTATATCCAGTGAAATTATCTTCTAAAGTAGAGGGAGAAGTTAAAATTTTCCTTGATATCGAAAGCCTAAGGAAATTTACAACCACTAAATCAACATGGCAGAAAATACTTAATAGAATCCTAGAGAAATGGAGACCAGTTATGTCAACAGGCCAGAGAAAAGGAAACAATAAAAATAGAAGAATGAGCTGACAAGAGATTAAATAAATAACATTGAAAATTATAATGATGGCGTGACGTAACAAATGTATCTTGATCCTAACTCTGAACGCGAATGAACGTAACACGCCTACCAAAAGACACAAACTGGCCGGCTGGATCAAAAACAAAACCCCACAATTTGCTGCTTAGAAGAGACACAGTTCATCCCTGAGGAAACTCATGGATGGAAAATAAAAGGCTGGAATTCGATATTTCATGCAACAGGACCCAGCAACAAGCAGTGGTAACTATATTATTCTCAGACTCATCAGACTTCAAGACAAAACAGATCAGAAGAGACAAAGACGGTCACTGCATAATGGTTAAGGGAACAACAGAAGAGAAAGAATTCACAGTCGTCAACACATATGGTTCCAACTCTGCAGCACCCAGTCATGTAAACCAAAAATTAATAGATCTGAAAGGACATATAGGCCCCAATACAATTACAGTAGGGGGTTTTAATACTTTGCTATCACAGATAGATAAACTAGACAGAAAATCTACAAAGAAACACAACAGTTAAATGACACTATAGGTAACTTGGACTTACAGATGTCTACAAAGAATTCCACCCAATATCAACAAAATACATTTTCTTCTCAGCAGCACATGGAACATTTTCTAAAACAGACCATATTACAAGTCATAAGTCATGCTTAAACAAACACAAATGAATCAAAATAATTTTGTACGCTTTAAGATCACAATGGAATGCAACAAAATTAACAGCAAAAGAAACAGCAGAAAATACATAAATACATGGAGACTAAACAACTTACAACTGACTAACCAATGGATCGCAGAAGAAATCAGAAAATAAATCAAAAACTTCATAGATTTAAATGATGAAGGGAGTACATGAGATCAGAATCTATGGGGCACAATGAAAGCAGTACTTAGAGGGAAATTCATAGCAATAAATGCACACAACAATAGGACAGAGCAATCACAAATAAACACATTAATGATGCACCTCAAGGCCCTAGAGAAACAAGGACAACCTAATTCAAAAAGTAGTAGGAGGAAATTATAATGATCAGATCTGAAATTAGTGACATTAAAATAAAAAATAAAAAGATGAATGAATTGAAGAGTTGTTTTTGAAAGAATCAATAAGATTGACAAACTTCTAGATAAACTCACCAAAAGAAGGAAAGAAAAAACACACAATGCAATTAGAAATGAGAAAAGTGATGTTACAACTGACTCTGCAGAAATTTCGACTGTTATAAGAAATTATTTTGAACACCTATTTTTCAACAAGTTAGAGAACTGGGAAGAAATTATTGACTTCCTAGACACACGCAAAAAACAAAATTGAGCAAAGAAGACATAAAAACCTTCAATAGTCCCATTACACACACAGAAATTGAAGCAGTAAAAAGGACTCTACCTACAAAGCAAAGTCCAGGACCAGATGGATTCACAGCACAATTTTTCCAGTACTTCAAGGAAGAACTAACTCCAATACTTCTCAAAATTTTCCATGAAGTTGAAAAAGAAGGAATACTACCAAACTCATATCTGGAGGCTGGCATCACTTTAGTCCCAAAACCAGACAAAGATTTAACAAGGAAGGAAAGGTGTAGACCAATCTTCTTAATGAATATAGATGCAAAAATGCTCAGTAATATTCTGGCAAATAGAATCTAACAAGTATTAGAAAGATAACACTCCATGATCAAGTGGGCTTCATTCCTTGGATGCAAGGTTGGTTCAAAATATGTAAATCAATCAATGTAATACATTACATCAACAAAAGCAAAAGCAAAAATCATCATCTCATTGATACACAAAAAAGCCTTTGATAAAGCCCAACAACTTTCATGATAAAAACTCTAAGGAAAATCGGTATAGAAGGGTTTTACCACAAACTGATAGAAACCATATATGCCAAACCTATCACAAATATCACAGTATATGGAAAGACACTGAAAACACTTTCTCTTAAATAAAGAACACAATAAGGCTGTCAACTCTCATCACTCTTATCCAACACTGATTATCCTTGAAACACTTGCCATAGCAATCAGGCAAGAAAGTGAAATAAAGGGAATATGCATCAAAAAGGAGAAACTCAAATAATCTTTATTTGCAGATGATGTGGTTATCTGCACAGATGACCCCAAAAACTCCACTTTGAAGTTTTTGGAAATAATAAATGAATTCCGCCAAATTGCAGGCTATAAAATAAATACTAAGAAATCGAAAGCCTTCCTCTACACAAACAATGAAAATACTTAGAAAGAGCTTAGAAGAACAATTCCATTCTCAATAGCCCAAGAAAAAATTACATACCTTAGCGTTGTTTTGATTTGCATCTCTCTTATGGCTAGGGATGTTGAACACCTTTTCATGTATCTATTGGCCCCTTGTACTTCTTCATTAGTGAACTGCCTCTTCATTTCATTTGTCCACTTTTCAAGAGGACCCTTTATTTTGGTTGGCTTACTTTTCTTCAGCTCCCTGTATATTCTAATTATGAGCTTCTTATCTGAGATGTTAATGGTGAATATTTTTTCCCAGTCTGTTGGTTCTCTTTTTATAATGTCGATAGTTTCCTTTGCTGTGTAGAAGCTTTTTAATTTGACAAGATCCCATTTGTTAATAATGAGGATAATTTCTTTTGCTCTTGGTGTCTTGTCAAGGAAGTCTTTGCCTACCCTTATGTCTTTTAGATATTTGCCTAATTTGTCTTCTAGGAGGTTCAGTGTTTCCCTTTTAATGTCTAGGTCCTTGATCCACTTTGATTTGATTTTGGTGCATGGTGATAGGTGTGTGGCTAGATTCATTCTTCTGCACATGGATGACCAGTTTTCCCAGCACCATTTGTTGAACAGGCTGTCCTTTTTCCATTGCATTCACTTGACCCCTTTGTCAAAGATTGAGTAATTGAGGGTATTTGGGTTTGTCTCTGCGTCTTCAATTCTGTTCCACTGGTCTATCTGTCTGTTCTTGTGCCAGTACCAAATTGTTTTTACAACTATGGCTTTATAGTATAGCCTGATGTCTGGAACTGTAATGCTTCCTGCTTTGGTTCCGTTGCTCAGGATTGCTTTGGCTATTCTTGAAATCAAAACAACACTAAGATACCATCTCAGTCCAGAGAGAATGGCCCATATCGACAAGTCAAATAGTAATCAGTGCTGGTGAGGCTGTGGGGAGAAAGGTACCCTCTTGCACTGCTGGTGGGAATGTAAATTCATACAACCACTCTGGAAAGCAGTATGGAGATCTCTCAAAAGACTAGAAATAAATATCCCCTTCGATCCAGCAACACCCCTCCTGGGAATATTTCCAAAGAGGCCAAAACAACACAGAACAGAGATATATGTACACCCATGTTCATAACAGCACAACTAACAATAGCTAAAATATGGAAGTCACCAAAACACCCACCAACAGACCAGTGGATACACAAACTGGTATTTATACAAAATGGAATACTATGCATCAATAAAGTCCAACAGCGTGGAGGCTTTTGCAGACAAATGAAAGAAACTTGAAAACAGCATGCTTAGTGAAGTGAGTCAGAAGCAGAAGGTGAAACATTGAATGGTCTCTCTGATATGAGAAACCCAGATCACAACCATCTCATGGAACTTAAAACGAAAAACAAAGAGAAACAGGGGGTTAAGGTGGGGGAGGAGGGAAAGAGGAGAGGGTAGGGGAAGGGACAAAAAGAGAGTGGGAAAGCCCTTGTCACCTTAACAAGATACCTATGTGCACAAAATGCTCTACTCCATTGTAAACCTCGAATTTTGCATACACACACACACACACACACACACACACACACACACATATATATATATATAATGGGAAAAATTACATGCCAAGGACTGAACCTAACCGAGAAAATGAAGGACTGATATAAAGAAGACTATATTACACTGAAGAAGGATGTTGTAGAAGACATCAGAAAGAAGAAAGACATCTCCTCCATTCTTGGATAGGCAGAATTAATAGAGTTAAAATGACTATACTGCCAAAACTGATATATGGATTCAATGCAATCCCTATCAAAATACCAACAATTTTTTCATAGAACTTGAAAAAACAATCCTTAAATTCATATGGAACCAAAGGAGACCTAGAATAGGCAAAGCAATCCTGAATAATAAGACCAAGGCAGGTGGCATTACAATTCCAGATATCAAGTTATACCACAAAGCAATAATTACAAAAACTATATGGTACTGGCACAAAAAACAGACAGGTAGACCAGTGGAATAGAACTGAGAATGCAGAAAAAAATTCAAATACCCTCAACTACCTGATCTTTGATAAAGGAACAAAAATTTACCCTGGAAAAGGGGTAGCCAACAAATGGTGCTGGGAAAATTGGACATCCACGTGCAGAAGAATGCATCTAGACACACACTGGTCACCACTCACCAAAAGAAAGAGTGGATCAAAGACTTAGACATTAAAACTGGAACACTGAACCTCCTGGTAGACAAATTAGGCAAATATCTAAAAGATACAGGCATTGGCAATGACTGTCTTAACAAGACACCAAAAACAAAAGGAATAATTCCCAGAATTAACAGATGGGATTATGTTAAATTAAAAAATTTCTGCACTGCAAAGGAAATTATCAACGGTGTATAAAGAGAACTGAAAGAATGGAAAAAATATTCCCCACCAATACCTCAGGCAGGAGGCTGATAACCAAAATATGCAGGGAACCGAAGAAAAGCGACTCCCTCAAAATAACAGATCCAACTGAAAAACGGGCAAAGGAAAGGAATAGGCAGTTCTCAGACGAAGTTCAAATGGCCAATAAGTGCTTGAAAAGACGTTCAACATCGCTAGCCATTAGAGAAATGCACATCAAAACCTCACTAAGATGCCACCTGACTCTAGAGAGAATGGCTTATATCAAGAACACAAACCGCAGTAAGTCCTGGTGAGGCTGTGCGGAAAAAACCAACCTTCTCGAACTGCTGGTGGGATTGTAAACTGGTACAGCCATTATGGAAAGCAGGATGGAAGTTTGGAAAAGATTGGAAATAAATATCCCCTTCGGTGCAGCAATACCACTTGTTGGAATTTTCCCAAAAGAGTTAAGAACG